>JAXQQM020085859.1:0-293117 GCA_034641835.2 Pinus albicaulis | reverse complement strand
CAAGTACCAAAAATTTTAGGCCTGAATTTGTTTCTTGAAGGCTGCAAAGAAAATTTAGCCACCAGCTGATATAATTGAAAAATATAGGTGGCTAACAGTGGCTCCACTTGGGGATGGTGCCTTCTTGAAGGCATCGAGAATGTTCACTTGATTTCTGCAGGATCTTTGGCCCAGTGTCGACCCATCACTCTTACTTCCCTTGGACTGGAAAAAATAATGTCGGTCATGAAGAGGATGAATTTCATGGCTAACCTGCCCCAGTCCCCTCTTTTGATCCCAACATTTTTCTTCATGAGTGCACTTAGTTGGCAAACTCTTTACACAACATTTTATTCTTTTGAAAACAGGAAATCTAATCTATTTCTACTCCTTATTTCTCCCTGAACTCAGATTAAACAGTTGAGCTCGGATGTTTCTCTACCTATTCTACTGTTTTTTGGGATTAAACAGTCCAACAAACTCTCATTCTCTAAATTCTACAACAGAAATTTAAAAATAGCCAAGTCAAGATTGAGTTGTTTGACTTGCTATGATATATGGCATAAAGACAAAATTTGCCATAGATTATTATTTCTTGTTTTAAATCAAGGCAGAAGACTTAGATGAAAATTTTTAGTATAAGCCACTTCTCTCATATTCTCAACTCATTTTTCCTTTTAGTGACCGTCTTCATGTTCCCTCAGTTCAGGTTTGGTGAATTAGACAGTCTTTCTCTGAGCTCAGGCAATTGGCGTAGTTTTGAGTCATTTCTTTGGAAACTTTTGGTTCAGATTTTGAGTTTGTTTGAACCTTAATTTCTACCCTACTCTATCTACTGATAAGCCAAGATTAAACAGTTTGGCAAATCAAATTTGCTACCCTATCAGCAGAAAATTGAAAGCTAATTAGTCAAGATTAAACAGTTTGACCAATTAGAAGTGTGTTTCAAGGAGTGGCATTTAAGCTTGCACACTTTCAGATTTATTTTTCTTTTTGGCATGGGGCTTTGCCTTTCTTGTTTTCATTTCTGCCCTCTTTTCTTTCTTTCTTTGTTTTTGTATTTTTGAATTCTTGATTTTTCTCCAAAGTAGAAAACAACAACTAACTACATGCTCGGAACTGAGCTTTATTGACATTCCTATCTAACCTATTCTAAACATGGAGTATTTACATATTCATATGATACAAAAGTGCCAATGCAGCCAGCTGAGTAATGTCAAGAAGAAGTAGTAACTCTGGCTGCTTGTCGGAGGTATCCATAGAACATATTGAAGGTTAACCTTCAATGTCAAGGCTATCACAGAAGGTGACAGCTTTTCATGTCTCTGGCTCTTGCAAAGGGTCAATGCTTGATAATTTGAGCCAGTCGGGATTTCCACATACTCTTCCATAGGATCAACAAAGAAAAGATGAAGATTCTCTTCCTTTTGATTCTCCACAATTGGTAGATCATCTACTTCTAAGACATCATCTTTGAAGACTATCTCTTCAGTATGTAGCTTGGAAGTATCATCATTCTTAACCTGCAAAATAGCAAATAGTGAAATATCTTCTTTCTTTGAATCTATGCTTGCTTCTGATATAAATTCGGGCTCTTTAAATGACAGACTAATATCAGTGAAGGGAGAAGTTTCTTCTTGAGAAGATGATATATCCACAGCAGGATAGTCTTCTATTTGTTTTTCTCCTTCATCTTCATCATCCTCTGAACTGGAGGACTCATCATATTTAACAGTGTTGTCCTCTGGTAACCCTAGTATGCTTGTATTCAGTAGATTAATTTGTATGAAGAGGTTATTATATTTCTGAGCAGGGGAGTATTTAAAGGTGTCCTCTTTTTCAAGAGAAAGCTCCTTTTGCTCAAAAATTTCTTTATTGCTCTTCTCTTCACCTTCTGAGTTGAAAGGCTGCTGATTTCCAATTATGTGAAAGCCATTAGTGATGGATTGAAATGGATGTTTTTGGCTTTCAAGCTGGTGATGGTGAAAATGATAACACCAATCAAACGCTGGTTGCCCTGCATGATTAGTTTTTTCTTGGAACTCATCATCATCATCATTAGACTGATCGAAATTCGGAAAATCATCTGAATAAACAATTTTGTCAGTCGAACATATTGGGTCATCAGTTTGCTTTTCTTCTAACTGATCTACAAGATAACTTTCTAAATCTATACAACAAATTTCTTTATGTGAATGGGCAAGAGTGTTTGTTTCGAAAAAAAATTCAGAGACTGACTGTTTATAAATAGTCTGAGCTATCTCTTTTTCTGTCAAAGGGAAGGATGTTTCTATGTTCCTTTGAACAGGAGTACAACAGTTCTCTGTCTCTTGTGAAGACTGATTTTGAGGTTGGATGTCTTCTTGAGCCTTGGCTATAAGGGATGATGAATCAATATTTGAGTTTTCAGGGATATCTTGAGGAATGTTTTTTACTGCTTGGATCATCTTTTCCTCAACTGATTCATCTATTTTTTTAAAATTTTTCAATAGGATATTAAACTCATGAATGGCTGTTAAAAGATCTTTAGGATGCATCTCTTCCAAAGCTTCCTCATTATCTATAATGTGTTGGGTGATGTTTTGTGATGGATCATAATATATTACACCCCATGATAATGACGTAGCGTTTTCTTCATAGTTCTCATAGAACACATATTCAAGGTCTCTTAAAGAAAACAAACTACTAGATCTTAAGCATTCATACCAATCCCTAGCTTTTCCTTCTAATGTTAACATGAACATTTTTATTAGGCAGTATTCATGCCATTCAACTTTCAACCTCCATACATGTATATGAAATCTGATGAGATGTAATAGAGGGTCATCAAACTTTTCACCTTGGAAAACAGGCAGGTTGTCATCCCAATTCATCCAGGGCATCTTATGTGGAAACCCAGGGATATGATCTCTACTCATTGGGGCGTATCTTCGTTGTATTCTCGGAATCATGTTTTAGTGGAAAGAGTCACTATCAAGCGATCCATTAGTTCGGGTCCTTCTACGATGGGAGTCATTTGAATGTACGGGAGTTTGAGTAATGGGTGCCAGGTGGAAAGATTTTAGCTCCTTTCGAAGTAACAGTTCTTATAATTACCTGTGTTTATTTATTCAATAAATATTTTTAAGTTTCTAATCCATTTTCAGTTTTTGTAGTTAATAAAAGAATGTCTAACACATAAAAACTTAGCTAGTTATACAAACAAAGACAGTCATCATTATAGCTAGATAGTGATTTCAAGATTAGATAGAGACTTAAAAGATGGGGTTGACCTAGTTTATCTTTGATTTCAATTGATCTTTATCTTAATTACCATTTCTTGATAATTAAAGGAAACTACTTTTGACTCACAGATGTTGTGAGATTAGGACACATTGTCCCAGTGGATGCTTGGAAAATGTTAGATTCTGGGTAATAGAATTTGCAAAATAGAACAATTGTCATGGAACCAGAGATTTTGAGTTAAAGCTCCCCAGCGGAGTCGCCAGAAATGTTAGGTTCTGGTGGCTCAGCTGCAAAATAGAACAATTGTCATGGAACCAGAGATTTTGAGTTAAAGTGTCCCCAGCGGAGTCGCCAGAAATGTTAGGTCTCTGTAATTTATTAGCAAGATTGGGAGAGTCCAATCACAGAGTTAACATCATTTCAACCAACTTTGGGATTCTAGGATCTAGCCCTCCTGAATCCGGAGAGGGATCTCTCCAATATGTACAAAGATGGATATTGTATTTGAAGTTTAGGATAATGATATTAGGCTAGTTATGAAGGCCAAGGGTTTTGTTTGGTTTTCTCAGATGGTGGAACATAATTGCTGTTCTAAGACGGAAAGATCTATATGCAAAATAGGTTCAAGGTGAGAAGTTGCAAGTGAACAAATAAACTTTGATTCTAAGAAAAGACTGATGGAAGATTTTCAAATCCATTGAGCTGTAGAATTCTTAGAGATTGTCTGAAACAACGAAGTTAAGAGTAATCTGGGCAAGTCATCTGGGCCTAAGGATCTCTTTGAAGTTTGATTTATGGAATGGGTGATACAAAGAAATTATGGAATCACAGAACAAACTGACCCGGGATACGTAAGTACTTTGAAACTAGCCGGCCTTTGACCCGGGCACTTGAGAAAAACATAGAAGCAAACTAGGATACGTAAGTACTTTGAAACTAAACGACCTTTGATATACTTCTAATAGAACACGAGATTAAAAAACAAGAAACTTGAAGGCAACCTTTGGAGGCGAGAGACAAGCGGGCGAGGGCTCACCTTTCTCCTCATCTTAGTTCTCCTTTACTCAGTTGCTTCCAAGACAATCACCAAGATAACACGGAATGGCCAACATCGATAGAGTACTTCGAAACTGATCGACTTTTGACACATTCTGAGGAAACAGAACAAATAGTTGAGCAAACAAGAAAGGGACTCGGAGCTAACCTTTGATTTCCTCAATTCATTCCTCTTTAAACGTATATGAAAGTAAAATTTAGAAATAACATTCGACGTGTGAAAAGTGAGGCATGACATCTCTGTGCTTAGGTTGGATTAAATCATTTCTAAATAACACAATAAGAAGAAAAACATTGGGATAAAGATTTTTCGACGGAGAGGGTCAACGTATACGACGAAACTCTAACAGCACATTTCGTGTTCTTTATAGTGGAAAAATGAAAACAAATTGTGATAAAATGACAAGGATTCACGGTGAGAATAACATCACCATCGGCATAGACCGGGATCCCATAAATCAGCTTGTAGCTAGATTTAGCTAAACAGTTTACACGTCTTCAAATCAATCTTTAATTCACCTCTCTTCACAACCTAATCTATATGTTACGAAAACGAGGCTCCAGGGAGCCATGAAACCACTATTCACAGTCAAAGTTTTCCACTCAGAGCTTGACTACGACACTTCAGCAATTACATTGACAACCAACTAATCCAACCCCTCCTCATCTTCTTAGGAAGTATTTATAGAAGGATGAGGGAGGTGAATCTGATAAAGATCTCAAATACAATTAATGCGAAATTAATGTCTTTAGACCCGTGGACAGTGAAGAAATTCTCACGGGTGTTACATTGCATTAATGTGTTACAACGATGATGCTTCGCGAGAGGCTTGTGTTGACCTTTGAGGCTACGTATGTTTTGTGGAGGTTGCTACGCAAACATTACAGTCATTCAAATACGTTGCAGTAATAACTTCTTGGTTGTTAGGGGGCATATGCTCCGATCTCGTTCAATAAATTCATCCTGCGATTGAGCATTCGAGGCAATAGGTGGCGTGGTGGTTGAGGAATTCGCCTCAAAGTATGGCGGTGGAGCGTACGCGTGAACACTTTTAGGTTTTTGCTTTTAATCGGTGTTACGGCGGGGGATTAGAGAAAGCTTTTGATAACACGTCTTAGTAATCCCCGCTTGATTTATTCATAAAGCTGTATGCAGTTATTATCTTCAAACCTGATGTCTTTCTCACTGACATGGTGGCATTCTTCGAGCTTCTGAGGATGTCGGCAACCAAAACTCATGAAACTTTGTTGATATCATTGTTCTTCTCATTATGATCGATTCTGGATTAATCGGAAGGGCTGAGTCGTCACTCTCCATCCTTTAGATTTTCATAGAATACAAAGAAAAACCTTAGAAACCTGCAAAATACAAGAAAAATGAGGAAATCTGCATTATATGAACCTGAGGCCCATCGGAGCGTGCGGGAAAAAAGGAAGCGATCGAGCCCGTTGATCGTATGGCGATCAGCGGTTGAGGCTAAGCCCCGAGCGATCAACGGGGAAAAGGTGGATTGTGCAGATAAGTCGGGAGAGTGAATGCCAAACCGTCGATCTACGAGAGATCGACGGTGGGGACTCAGCCTTTAAGCGCGTCGGGAAGACCCCAATCGGAGCGAGACAGATCAGTTCAAAGGAGTGAGCGGGAAGGCGACGGGGACGTGGATGGGAGGACCGAGATACGTGACGAGGGGATGAATCCCGCGTGACACCGGGTGAGGTTACAGCGGAAATAGACATGGCAACGGTTTAGGATGAAGTGGCGAACACGTGTGTGGCCAACGTGTGGGATCGGCGGGTGACGGTATAAAACAACTCCGGACGAAGGTGGTGCGGGCACAAAGCGATGGAAATGGAAAAGCAGCCTTGATGGGGGGTCACACAGGATGAAATTTGCTCTTTGTTGATCGTGGAATAGAATCAGGCAGGCTGATTTTAATATGATTTTATTTGGTGGAAAAATAAAATAAACCGACTTTCGTTTTACAAAGGTTTTCAATGTTTTCGGGTAATAAATTATTTAGGGGTCCAGCAGCGTCAACAACGCACGGTTACGCGTGGGGACATATGGATGGGGAGAAAGCAAGAGCTTAGCCTGAGGGAGCTAAAGCCTAGCAAACATGTCATTTTCTGGTTTTGTTTGTTTTGCCAAGGAGAAGGGTTTCGATAGGTCGAAAAGTGAGTTTTTAACCTTAGGAAATGGGATTAATGGAGGAATAAGGGGTAAAGGGTTTGATGGGGTTTTTATGGATGAAAGAGTGAGACTTAGAAGAAATGAATGAAAGATGGAAGAGGGGAGGGGAAGAAGGAGGATGCAAAAGCAGTACTTGACTAGGATTTTCATGGAACAGAAGCGGAGAGGAGGGAAGAGTATGTAGAACCAACCGATAGTTTGGAATCTGCCAACGGACTTCAAGTACCAACAATTTTAGGCAGATTTGTTTCTTGAAGGCGCAAAAAAAATTTAGCCTGGTGATATAATTTGAAAAACATGGGTGGCTAACACAATGGTTGACTAAATTTGTTGGATGGCCAACAATTGAGTCCCTCTATCTTTGCATTGGATCACACAACTGTTTGGCTTATTTCTTGGGGTAATTATTGCTACCATAACAATTTTCTCTCATTTTCATCTCCTTGGTGTGCCCTGCAGGATAATTCAGTCTCTTCCATCGCTTGGTACATGGTGACCTGAGGGGGATGGTTCCATTGTCTTTTACCCATTTATTCCATTGTGTGCTCATAATTGTGCCTAATGACCTTTGGTGGCTGTCCTTAGGCGGATTCAAGTGTGGGAAAATCACTATCACAGAGTGTGTGCTTTTTGTGGTCCCGGGAAAGTGACTTCCGCCACTCCCGAGTTGCGTGCTTTTCGGGTCAAAAGGAACGCAAATGCACTCTTATTGAAGGTCTTTGCATGCAAAATCATTTATGACTTGCTCAAATTCGATTTTCCTTAGAACTTTGATGTTTTACAATCTTTTCAGTTATCTAATATCACTTGGCCACATGGAAATCCCATACGCATGACATTCTTAATGTGTCATATTTTCTTGTACGATTTTATAGTATTAGCAGTTTCCCCCTAATGTGTGAGGTCTAGGAAGGGCCCTTAGTCTATTACATTATAGTCTCTTTTGTATACATACATAGAGAGAAGACAATAAAGGTGAGGGCTTACTAGCTTGAGTTCGAAGAACGACTCATATGCTGTGGGACCCACATGAAGTAATTTAATACAATATATACAATTTTCCTATGAAATGAGGCATGTCCCATGCTTGTAATATTGTAGCTAGTTAAACAAATATATTTGATAGATACATATTGTCTTTGTCACCCTAATATGGTAGTGATCCTGGTGGTTGATGATGACGAATGTAGGAAGCCCTTAGGGGCATTTTCTATTGAAAATAGGTGGAATGCGACAACAATGTGCATAAACTTGGTATAGCATATAAGGTAGAAAGTACGCATAGGTGTTGGCTACTACCCTCTGTGTAAAACATTACACAAAAAGAGCATGAAAGGCATGGGTATTCAATGAATTTGATCAAGTGATGGTTGTAAGGTACAATGTAATCTTCATATGAAATCTTGTGTTGTAGTCAAATGTCGCGGGAGGATCGATGACATCGTATTGCAATGATGTCTCCCAGTTCCACCCAAGGGTGCCTTTTATGGAGAGGGTGATCCAAGGTGCCACTTCCTTTTTGGAAAATAGGTGTTGAAGTCGACAAAAGAAGCCTCAACTAAATGAGGGATCAGCGATATGAAGAATTGGATCCTAGATGTGATGGGTTTAACACTCAGCATGGTGGTGGGAGGTGTGAAAAATGATGATGAGATTAGTGTGAAGATAAATGTCAGCGACTTAGCGACGATCCATAACTATTTATGATGGGTGAAATCCCTAGAGTCGGTAAGACTTCCACGGTGGGTATAAACAGGTTGTAGGTGTGTGGTGGTTTTGCGTAAGGGTGTGATACTCTCGACCAAGAGTTGTTTGAGGCTAGCATGGGAGAAGAAAAATGGATGAGTGGGTGGAGGATGTAGTACGTTATTTGCGGTCTTTGTGCCACCAAAGAATAAAATAATGGGGTTTGTTTTGTAAGAAACACATGAATGGGTGCCCCAAAACTTGTGAAAGTACTCAGCATTGATGTGAGAAGGTGTTTTATTGAGGTTGGGGGTCCATTGGTTCATATCATGTGTGAGGTTGATGAGCCGGATGAAATAGTATCGCCGGATGGGATTATGCTCATGGAGGTATGGTGGGCCAAATGCAAGGCGTGGTGGTGCGCTTTTGATCTTCTTGTACAACTTGCTGACTATTTGGGATAGGGGTTTTATTCTATATGGTAAAACTTGTCCTTATGCATGGTGGATGGATGGGCATGAGGTGCTCGAACTAAAGTGGTGTGGCCATGGCGTCACTCTTGTTGTGATATATGGTATATTATGGGTATTGAGTGACCAACGAGGATGTTTATCATGTGTAGGGAGAGGTGATGATAAACATGGTCATATATGTGGAACCTATGGTTTTATTTTTATGGAGAAATGATGTCGGCATATTTAGAGAGTTTTGGGACTCTATCATGTTTGAGGTGAATATTTGTCTTTGGAACTTTCGGTGGATGGAGTTGTGGATACGGTTTGTTGGCTCACTGCAAAAACAACTGCACCAGTGGCATCATACTATCAAATATTATTAAAGTCATGAGCTTTTTAAAAATAAGATGAGAGGGGCATACACACGACGCTAAAAAATTAATTTTTGGGAGTTGGAATATGTGGCATCTCCTCTATTCATTTTGGAGTGATGATCACGGTGTTGCTTTTGGTTCAAAGCATGAACCTTGATCTCGTTATGAGTATAAATTTTGAAAGGTGATATATACGGTGAAATATGGCCTAATTCAATTCATTTGTACTTGTTGAGTTTTGAGAGGTTAGAGGCCTGCTTGGAAGCGTTCTTGCCATTGTGGTCATCACGAGCACCAAGGATTAGCGTTATCATGCCTAGGTAATTTTCATGGCGTCTTGTACTTTATGTTTTATCAAAGATGCTGGTATGCATACAAAATTGGTTTGTATGGATTCTAAGTATTTTTTTCTATAGATTGCACGGACAATAAGGGTAGAAACGCCCTATCTTTGTTTGCAGAATTTTAGCTTTAAGTGCTGGGTTACCCTATTTTGGCATGCCTTATGTGTGCGTTTGTAGAAATAAGGTGCCTTATTTATGACCTTTAAGGGATATGAGCACAAAGGTTGACGAAATTTTTGATTTTTGCCTAGTTTTGGTGTTTCTTACGTGTGATGGGTTTCTGCAGGTCGAGGTTGTCATGGAGGGAGCAAGATTGGCCAGCTCCATCTTGGATTAGCCATTGATGGTGGTCTCTTGTGGCAGTTGGCACAATGGGAGCTCTTGAAGTTCGTGGAGAAACGAGCTTCTTTGGTCACGGGACCAAGCTGCTCATTAGTTGATCCAGCATTGGCATAGGAGGCACAACATGTTTGTGTTGCATGGCACTAACCACTCTCTGTCCTGAACGATGTGTATTTTGTGATCGAGGCCCAGCCTCATGGTGAGGCATTATGGTATCCACTCCCTTCTGGGAGGGTGGATTTGGAGAGGTTGAGCATGTCATTGTGGTGGGGCGCCCCTTAGCAGAGGTTCATGAGTCTTCCTGGTGATAGACTTGGACGAAAAATGCGCTCACAAAATGTGTAGGCTAAGGAGTGGTGAATTCCACATCGGCATGAAGCCCACGGGTAGAGTCTTGTGTTGGTTGGTGTCAGGAACTCTTTTGATTTTTCTCGCTTCTCTTATGACGGGATGGTGTGTGGCTTAACAAGGTGCGAGAATGGATCAAAGCTATTTACATGTACGGTATTCTATGCAAAATTATGTACGAGAAGGGGTAGTGTTATTAGAACCAGTGGTTGCGGTGCCTCTTGGGGGCCAGGAGCCTCACATGAGGAGGTGGAACTCCTATGATGCACGGGGGATGGGGGTATGGTGGAGCATTGCGGGATAACACGACGGAGCTGGATTTGAGGGTCAATCGCAGGATGTTTCTACCATTCCCATATGTGGGATGGACTTCGAGGTGATCAGTATTGTGGTCTCCCTCTTGGTTATGCTTGGGGGCCAACAAGTATGTTTTTATGTTTTTCATTTATTTGAGCACATATGTGCTTATGTGTTTGATGGTGACATGACATGTTTTGATTTCTCTTATAGGTGTTGGCGAGCGGAGTCGACGAGTGGCTCGATTGGTTGGCTACGGTCCTCTTGAGAGGCCTTGGGGTAGTTATGGGGGCAGGAGGGAGATGTTGCATAGCTTCAAGTTGGTGGACCTGGTGGTGGTGAGGGCCCTTCGGGAGAGGCTATAAGTTTGGCCACTTGCCAAGCTGCTGTGGCGAATGTCTGGAAATGCGTGAAGGCTTGCATTGATGAGTTGACTACTCGGTGTTAGTTCTAGAGGATTCCTGGGTGGTGGTTTTTTCAAGTATGGGATTTTCTCAGATTTTTGGATAATATCAAAGGAGAGAGTCAGCTGAGAGATGGTGATGTCCCAGAGGACTATGGCCCTATTCCACCAGGTAGTGATCAACAGGTTTGATGGCGACTCCGGTGAGTGGTACCGGAGTGTTTGTGGGTCAAAGTGCCTCACCTGGTGGAGCAGCCCGATTTTACTTGTACATGGGAAAACACCCGTTATGAGAATGCTTCCCTTATTTTTTGATGACTTTTGTGTATCTTTGGGTTGGTAGATGGGTCGATGACACTATTTTTGTACTTAGATATATACACCATGAGTATATATATATATATATATATATATATATATATATATATATATATATATATATATGATAGATATTTTTGACTCTACATGTTGTTGCCCCCTTGTTTGTTTATGGATGATGTTATCTTGCAGTGGATATCTACATTTTTAATGTGTGTGATGTTTTATCAGATACATTCAGTTATAATATTATTAGCTATCTGATAATTGTAGTTTTGACTCTTGATATGTAAATGTGAAATGTAGTCAAATTGTTTGATTAGTCTTTTTGCACACAAATATTTTCTAAATAGATGTGAATCTCTTGTCTCGAATGTTTGGTTTAAGTGCGATACTACTAACTAGGAATTGAGGTGAACATGCATATGGCATACGCCTTTGATGGAGGGTGTCACACATAAGTTCGATGACTGACATCATATTGTGCACAGGTTGTTGATCCATTTGAACCAATGCACACACTTGTTTGTGAAAAGTGGTCATCGGTCGGGGTGATAGATGAACAGACGATTGTTGCTAAAATTCGAGACCATCTTGATGCTCCATCAGCAAATTGGAAGTAAGGTTTAGGTTGGTAATCCACTTAGGAGAAACTTTGGTAGCGTTTTTGTAATGTATTTTTGGTTAAACATTTAAAGTGGTTGGGTTTGTGTATGTTCACTCTAAGGCGGGCTTGACTTGGCCTCATGTGTAGAACTTCTTGAGGTAAGGTAGTTGATGGGGTTCTTTGAGCATGCTCCGTCTAGTTCCATCAAGATATGCCCTCTGGAGAAATTTTATGATGGTTCATTTCAAAGGTTTAAAATTTCACAGCTAGCAATAACTTTTGCAATATCATAGCAGGAGAATAGTTCTCCCTCGGTGAATGAATGAGGGTTGATGTGGCAATTGAATAATGCTTTACCCATTTCTTATTAGCCTCGGCGTGATGCGGCGGCTAACAGTTAGTTTTGTAGTGGCTCTAGTTTATTTCTAGGTTCTCTTCAGACATTAGGTACTCATCAGGAGTTGATGCATTGTATTGGATCTACATTTAAAATTGTGTTCTGACCACATATACAAATGAGAGTGAGATGAAGCCAGTGGATCTTGCTATTATGTGTTATTCTCACATGTGAAAAAAACATGTGGGTACCAGTTGGTTTTATGATTTATTCACCATGAGTTGTAACATAGTTTTGAGCACTTTGTTTGCTTTTACTTGTCCATTGGAATGGGGTAGTATGGTGAAGAGAATTTGTGGGTAAAGATCAAGGTGGTGAGATAGCTCCTTGAAAACTTCATTCTCCAGAAGTGTTTCCCATGAATTTGAACTAGGCTCTTTTGGAGACTCAGGCGAGCATCACGTGGTTCAATAGAAATCAGTGGCGGTTTCTGCGGTGTCATGCGTAATATTGGGCATGGCCTCTACCAACTTGGTGAAATAATCGACCAGGCCACGATGATATATTTGTGGTTTCTGATAATTCAGAGTTCTGATTCATGTCATTCCCAGCTACAAAAGGGGTGGCTGACAATGACGGATACCAGAAGAGCCAGAGGGGAGTGCTCACAGTTGCATAGGTGAAGAATTGGCATCACTCGCATCTCTTGGCTAGTGTTAAGTAAAGACAGGAGGCCAAATATCCTATTGCACAGGATTTTTGGGTGATGCTCATCCAAATGGTGGCCACCTGAAGCACTCTGGTAGTCATTGAGAACTGTTTTGCTTGGTGATGAGCCAGGAGCACATCAATGGCAAAATGGTGTCAATACCACGTGATACAGACGTCTACATGATGAGATATGGGGGGCCTAATAGATGTATCTGCCCGATGGTCGTCTCGAGTGAGATGAGGTTTGAACACCAGAGTTCGCAGACAGAATATCATATGCTGTTGGTTCATCGGTTACTACAAAGGAAAGATCATGTTAATTTGGTAGTCATTTCTTGATGATCACAGTATCTCTTGGGAGATTCGTAATGAACTCTGCTAAGGTAAGTGCCTTTTTTCTTTTAGGGGAGTGAAACGCAAGACGTATTCTTGGAGAAGGAATGAATATCTATGAGGGCATACTTATGGTTCATTAGAGCGGCGCGTGATGCAGTGTTTGTGGATTCATCTGTCCGTGTGACAGCGTGGTTTTAGAATGATGTAGTGCGTGAAGCTTAGACCTACATGTATTAATGTGAGACGAGTCTTTTATTCAGCTCTATCTTAGCTCATTGGGCCAGATAAGGTTTCTTGTGCTGCTCTCATTATATTAATTCCTTCCCATCTAGACTTCTTCCCCTAGATCAAAACTGCAGCTAATGTGGACTCGAAGATAATAGATCTGTGGGGATATAATCTTTTCCATAGTCCGAGGCAGACCAGGTGGTCTTTGAGAATAATGTTTCTCGGTTCATCAAATGCTTGTTAGACATAATCATCCCATTTGAATGGGATGTCTACAAATTAAAGGAAGTGTGGGAACCTTGACACGGGTGGCACTTGATGCGGATGAAGAATCTGAGAAAATTAGCCTTCCTTGTAGGCTTTGAGTTTTGAGGTTGAGGTAATTAAGTACCTCTTTGTTGGTTTTGACCTTGAGAGGTCAGAAAATCCCTTGTTGGGACGATAAAACCTAAGAGTCTTCCCAAGCTAACACGGGGAAGGCACACTTGGGGAGTTCAAGCATAAGTTGTTTGATAGCATAATTGGAATACCAATCGTGGATCCTCTAGATGGTCGAGCAATTCTTGGAGCGGATGGTCAAGTGGCAAGTAGGCAAGGTCAAGATTGTGCCCAGTCATGAAATATATAGTTCATGGCCCTTTGGAAGGTGGCTCCCAAATTTTTAGACCAAATGGCATTACCTTGTATGTGAGAATGTACCCAGGGGGTAGTGGGCATTGGTTTTATCTTGGTCTATGTGGTAGATTTGGATTTGATTGTACCAATAGAATCCATCCATGAAGTATAAGAGCCTCAGTCCTACCTTGTCAATGACCTGGTCGGCAGATGGGAATTGGGATAATTGTCTTTAGGACAAGCTTTGTTCAAATCCATTGGTGCAATGCGTCCATAGTGCCACGTTTTTCATGATCGAGCAGTTGGAAACCAACCGTATAGGTGATGGGGTAGATAAACCCGACTTTGTGAAGAGTGATCAATTTCTGTTTCTTTATTATATATGTGGGTGCGGTTACACATTGTTTCTGGTGCAACGAGATTAAGTGAGACCAGTGTCAATATGGTGCTCTATGATAGTGGAGCTAAGTCCATTCATTTACGGTAGACCCACACGAAGATATCTTGATACTCTTGTAGCAATTGGGTATAAGAAGGATATTTCTTTTTGGAGATCATGTTGCCCACAATGAGATTTCTTTGACCTTTGCGAGATTTTGGGATATGATCACCTTGATGGTAGGTGAGATGTTTGACATATTTCCTTCCTCAAACATCAAAGACATTGGGATGGGGGTTTTGAACAAATCGACTTTCCTGATGGGAGGAAATATTTCAATTTTATCGCGTGAATCTCTTGTTCTTTTGTCTTGTTGGGGGCGAACGTGTGCTTGGGGAGAAAGAGTGAACGGTGATGCGTTGCATCCCATGATAATATGGCTCAGTCATTGCCTGAGATGTCCTTATTAGATGAAATAGGGACCCTGGGGAGGGGATTGATCCTATGAAAGGTTATGTCGAATGGGTTCAATATGAATGGAGGTGGTTGAGAGAAACGAGAAGGATTCCATCATCAATGGTGGAACCCAGATCCAGATGAGTGGAGTGTGGAACAGATTGAATCCCTCTTGTCATAGAGTACAACTACTCTATTAGTTCCGGTGACTCGAAACCTATGAGTGATGATCAAATCTGGAGTCATGAGTTCTGTCCCCCATGATGATATGAATGCGTATATGGTGTATTATGTAGTTGGCATTTGGTGGGGGAATAATATCCACGATTGGTTGCTTTTCGGTTGACAATAATAGGATGGATCTTACTAAATCAAATCTTCTTGGGTTGTGGATTTTCATGATTCCCTAAGTCTATGTCATCTTCTTTGGAGGCGACTATGTTTGATCGCATGAAGGCTAGTGCGTGCGAGAATCTAAAGTATGTAATTAATGACTTGGAGGGTTTCTCTGCATCTCAAACGATAATCTTTGGATGTTCATGTTGTCTCCCCTTATACCATACGATTTGGATACCACTTTATTGTTTGTTTTTTTTTTTTTTTTTTTTTTTTTAGCTGAGCCATCAGTGATGAATGATCAAGCTCATCACAAAGTACGCACCTTTCGATTGGAGGAGGGAGTGCAGCGGGGAGCCTTTCGAGGGTGATTGTCATTCTTCCCATGGGTACAAGATGATCGAGGTTCATCTCTAGTATTTAGTTGGGGATCTTCTTGATAGGATCACTCAATGGCGTGTAAGGCATCCCAATATTTTGGGATCTATGGAAATGATGGGTATAGTGCCCATAATTTAGCTGAATAGTGCATGTGTGATTGGTATCTTGATGATTTTCCTTTTACCTTTGGTAGCAGTTCCTTTGGGGAACTTGGTGTCGATGTACGCCTCGAGCTTAGGAGTGGTTTTAATTCTTCCATCTCTAAACATATATGGGTAGGTGACACATTATATCGCATATGGTGCAAGTGTAATTCCCCATTGTGTATGTGGGAGTTTCAGACTTCTTTCCTCTCTTGAGTTTTCTTAGCCATAATCATCGGTTTTGCAACGGGAATTTCCTTTTCTGTGGGGGATGTTTCGAGCCATTTCCTAAATGGATGGGAGCCTCCTAGGGCTGTGAGCTAACCTATGGTATTGATGTGTTTTAGCTCCTATCCTAGTAAGAGATGAGATACAAAACTAATTATTACCAAATGATAATTTTATTAACACCATGCTTGCCATTGCTGAGAGACAAAACCAAATAGAGGTGAGAAGAGTTTGGAATCATTAGTCATCAATATTTTTGCATGTTTTGATGACTAGATTCCTTGCGTGTTTTCTGACTAATCTCAAAACTATCAATTTTTCATCTAGAAAACACCTCAAACAAATATTTGTCTTCCTACCCCTCCCTTTCAAAGCTGATGAGAATGGTCTTTGGATTTTCAAGTCCTATCACATTAGAAAGACATTCTCTCTCTATAAATTTGTTATAAGTTTTGTTTTCTCTCTTATCAAATCCTTTGTTTTCCATACAACCTTCCCATCGAAGCATTGAGCCAAGTTTTCTCCCCTTCTCTCACTAGTATTTTGTCATACGATGACTTGATTATGCTAGAAACTCTTTGTAAATTATGATAAAATGTCTAGGTTTAAGTGGTGGTGTTTAGGGCAAATACCTTGAGAAGATATATATAGTCAAAAAACCATGTCTTAAATATCGATTGACCATGTTTCTTATTATTTTTAGAGCAAAACCCTTCAATACATCCTAAGGTCATACACCATAAAAGGGTCGCTTTATTTTGTTTCAAGCAAAACTCACCATTCAATTAAAGAAGAAATAGTGAAGGAGTTACATATTTGAGAAGAAAAAGTTATTTAAGAATGATTGATATAGAAGGCTCTCAAGGATAAAAGTACATCTATTAGTATCTGAGGTATAGGATTGATGACACTAAGAAGAAGCGTGACAAAAATAGCACCTTAGGAGAAGGTTTCATGTTGTGGCATTTTACTATGGAAGTCGGAGAAAGTCAGGATTGTGAAGAAAAAATACCTACAGGATTCAAACTTAAAAACACCCAAAGTTCAAAGGTCCTCGATCGAAAAACAAAAGTTAGGTAATGTCTATCTTCAGCACTCCTGCTTGCTCTATTGGCAGCCTATAAAATTTGTCATATCAAATGTTGGCTAAATCATTTTGAAGCCTTCGAGGAACAAGTTTTATTGCAAAAATTGTTAATTCTTGAATTATTATGAAGACATATTATTCCTTGATCAATCTTCATTGTTGTTTCCCTCTTGATTATTAAATTCTGTTATTTTCTTTGAATAAAAGGCCCATTTGCCAAAAATCATTTTCCCTCATTTTTACCTCCCTTTTCACTCAAAAATCCCTTCATTTTTATCCTCTTTACTCCCCATAAAATTCCTCTATTTTCCCTTGTTCCCTTCTTCCCTTCACTAAAAACCCTTTTATAAGGTTGAAAAATCCTTTTTTACCTTACTTAAGAACCCTAATTACCTTGAAAATCCTTGAAAATCATTAAAATGAGCCTTTTTTGCATTACGAGGCCTAAGCCCCTTTGGGCTAAGCCCTAAAACACTTTTCCCCACAATATACCCTTGTGAGCTAGAACAAAGCACTAAGTCAGAGAGCACTTATCACATCGGGGCATTTGGAGTGAGCATATGCTTTTTTTTTTATAAAAAATTCCAATGTTGATTGGCCCTTTTGCACATATAAACCCCCGGTCCCTTTATCTTTTTCATATGTCAAAGGCTCGCAGTCGGGCATAAACCTATAAATAAACCCCTCCCGACACAAAATCCTTTGTATTTCATAAAAATTTTGATTTTCTTATATTGAGGGTTCCATTGGTTCACGGTTTTTGTGAATCCTGACCATTGATCTTAAAAACAATCAACGACCTACGCAATCGCATCGAAGGAGATTTCCATCGGAGCTCGTTGAAATATTTTATTGCCCCTCCGGATCGACAACCTCCTGATGAATTCTTCGCCGTTGATCTTCTCCTTCCGGATCTAATCAACGACCCTTATTTCTCCGTTCACAAGCACTTTCCCCCTCCTTGTGACCTCCTCGATTCATCCTCTACATCGATCGATCCTCAAATCGACGGTACATAATCAATCACATTGGTTCTCTTCCACGTCTTTACCCATGAGTGCAATCCTCAGATTTCATCGGGTTGTCAACATATCAAGATCGATAGTCCCGGTTAGACTTGCAACCTTTGTTAAATTTGTGAAGTCCGCTTTATAATTTTTTGAAATATACTCAGTGATCTCTCTGAATCAACGGCTCATATTAACTCTCCTTTCTTATTTATTCCCATTTAACCCCAAATTCAATCTCCACCAGATTGATTTTCATCCTAATGACCCAGATTAAATAAGTGGGCCCAACGCCCTACGATTATACCCTTTTCCCAGAATGAATCTTGAGTGTTAGTTCCACAAATTGAGCAGCCCAGGTCAGCCACCTATCTGTCACTTTTTCGTCTCTCCATCATTCTCTCTCCATAACCAATCCAGATCTAGGACCTGAGATCGTGACAGAGCTGCTTCTATATGCGTGATTTTAGCCCAAACGATAATTCTCAAAATCAACGCGATATAGGTGGTTGAAATGCCACATGTTGGCCTGAAACACATATTGTGTTCGAAAAGTGAGAACTTTCCCTTCCTCCATTTGTTTGCGTGAGCAGTGGTTTTTATTATTAGCCGCTTATTTCTATTACGTTCATCGCATTTTTATTCCTATGTTGATCTCTGTGATCCAACGGTTTATTATTCTCAGACATGCTGATATATGTCCCCATACATCCTCCAAGGGCCTTCATCGATCAATATCGACCGTTGATCATGCTTGGTTTCATCCCCAATCCAATGGCCCAAGATCATTTGGGAAACCCAAATTTCCTTTTAACATATTTCCCTCATGAGGGATTTTTCACCTATTTCCTTTGTATTTCTTCCATTCCGTTAAATTAGCCCCTTTTTCATTATATGAACCCAGATCACTCCAATAGTTGATCTGTATGGTCAACGTGACTTATTTTCCCATCGTACGCTCATTGCTTCCTTTTGAACCTCATTGCCTGATCTCATGGTTTGGATGCTGTAATGGCCACTCTAAACCTAAGCCTCCAACGGTCTTACCCAGCCACGCAATATTTTATAACATTTTGCATATTTTTCGGGTTTTAAATTATTTCCAACTATTTTTAAAGGAAAATTAATGAGATGATATCAAGCTTTCATTCATCAAAGAGTATCCATATATAGGGTTCAACACCATGTTTTATCGGTGCTCATGACGTGACACATATGACCCACAGCAGCACCTACACATCAACAAGACACGGTAAAGTATAATTAAAATAGAGGTATCGTTTGAAGATCAAATCAGCTGAGATGAAGAACTAAGGTGGTTTACACAGTTTGGGTGGTTACGGCTAAAATCGACAATTAAAGTCTAATCCACTAAGTGGTAGTTTTGAAGAAGGACAAAGAAATTCAATAGTAAAGAAGCCTCATAGAGGTAGTGAGATCCTCTCGACTACCTACGGCCATGTTTGCCTCAAAAAATTCAAAAGTGGCCGAGTTATTACCGAACGAGAGGATATTAGCATAAATACGGATCATGATTATTTCAAGCCAAAGAGACATTTGTGCATCTTGGTTATTACAAACACTTGACACGGATACTTAAAGTCAACAAAAACTCCCCATGATTTAATGCTTAATGTAAGACAATTAGTACAGGAGAAATATCACAGCAAACTTCTCCATTGAGCCCCTCAAAGGTCAAGCATTAAAACATATTAATTCACCCTGGCGATCTTTTCTCTCTTTTAGACCTCTCCATTCTTTCTATAAAATTTTCTTGAGGGCTCATTGCCAAGGTTGTTGAGCTTTGAAATATACTTGTGCTGAAATTTTCTACATGTAAATAGTGTTCAAGACAAAATATTTTCTGATTGAATAAGTTAGTGTGAGAAGTGAAGATGATTTACGAGCTGAGAGCCATTTGGACTTGAAGAATGTAAACTGGATTGACATCAATATACAAATTTGATTCTTGGGATCCTGGTCCTATATCAACGGTGAAGTCTTCTTTACGTGTTATTGTTTTCCTTTCATGTGTATTTGTCCATTATTCATAATTAAAACAAGCCATAGGTTGGATTCTGTTCTGAGTACCTTTCTCCCATGATAAGCTTTTATCTATATGTTTTCCTCCAAGTTGTTTATTTAAGAATGATTCAATACGAGTTAAAATAGTTAGGAATGCTCAGCGTTCCTAGTCCTACCCATTTTACTTTAAACATTGTTCTTGAATTTTATTTTCATTATTTCGCGATAAAGATAGAATAGAAAAGTGATGGTGTACCCTATTTCCTAGTTCTTTCTCCAAAGGTAATTCGAAAATTTCCTAGAGTATCTTTGAAACGGTTTGGATTTAAAGTATCTTATCTAATCTTAGGGTTTGCGCTTTGTTTACTTATCTATTTTCATCCCTTCTGAAAGTAATTATGTAGATTACTTGGATTGTTTTTATTTTTGTTGAGTTAGCTTTAATACAAAATTTCCCAAAGAAAGCTAATAGTTAACCATGTGCTTAGATTTAGTTTTAACAGTTATAAAGGCTTTTTACTTCTTTGGACTGGCTTGATGATCCTAGTTGAAATTGTTAATATTTTACACTAACATTTTTATTGTTCCATTCCATCATTTGATCTGGAATCTTGATGTATTGTTACCCCTTGGACCACTCTTGAAATTGTTGCACAATTAAAACCCTTTATGACTCCATAGTGTGGACTAAAAAACCAAAATCATATCTCTTGTATTGGTGCATTTGTTTTCTTCATGACTTCACACCTTTGAAACTTTTCATTTTATGACTTTCCACTCAACTAATAATCATGCTCATCATCCAAAACAAAAAAAACCCTTGCTCTCTTAATAACTAGCCTAATATCACACAAAAAAACCTTTAAAGATAAATCAATCTTCACGCCATAGATAGATCCTCACGGATTAGGAGGCGGATCTTTAGTCCCAAAATTAGTTGAAGTGTTCTTTTCTGTAGTTTTATTTTCCAATCTTGCAAATGACGGGGGAGCTAACATTTCTAGCGATTCATTTGGGGATCCCCGAGTCAAATTTCGACTTAGGTACCCTTAGATCTTATATAGACCTTAATTATAGTAGCTATTCAAGCACTACGAGAAAATGGTAATCATGATAAAACTTATTTGAATCGGTGACAAACTAAGGTAACCTTGAAGTTCTCATGAGCTTATAAAACATGAAGGATCAGCTTCAGCTAGCCATAGTAATAAAAGCTTGTCTTTGTCTCATAATCGTAGCTAAGTTTTGAAACATGTTTAGCACTCTTGAGACCCATAGGTAGAAAAACTCGAGAAAACCCAAAAATATTTCATATGATATTGATAACTGTGGTAAATTGGACCATAAAAACCTTTTTACCTCCAAAGACCTAAAAATATATCCACAGTGACTCCACAATCATGAGACCTTAAGGAGTCCCTTTGGGAAGACCATTATCATCATAACATCATTTAAACTTAGTAGAGATTTTGGGATTAAAATTTCCTGTTTAAAATGTCAGTTTGCCCCTTATAGATTGTCATATTTCGTTAAACTTTTCTTGTTTACTTGGGTCTGGCTCTGACATAGTGGCTCCTAGAAAATTCATCTTTAGAGCCTGCCACGACCCAAACCCACGAGATAGTTGATAACCAGGAAGGAATACATAGAAAGTCTCATAAGGTTAAATTTTATTTGTTTCGAGGATCACCCTGAGAGCTAATTCCATTCACGAAACCTTCTTGACTCAACAACAATCACAAGTTGACTGAGAAATCCATTTAGAACTAGGTCGCTTGATGATTTGAATCGGCTGAAATTCGAGTCTTCCTTTCATCCCCAGGATCATGACTCTGTTGAGAGACACATGGATATTAAAATTTCAACACCCAGTTGGGTGTCTGCTCATCAAGAATCATTTCATCGCTTGGCTGCAGTCCTCCACATCTACTTATTCGCATCCACCGTCCCCGCCTCCTCATTTTCCCTCTTGTTAATCCACCTCCACCTCCTGTCATGGCAACATGGTATGCCTCGTTAATTCCTTTGCCCTTAGTAAATCTTACACGGGACTATCAGTCAAGATACCACGTGTATGATGCCCGATGTGCCTGCGCTACAGCACAATGGATAAAGATGGAATGACTACTTGACAAAAACGAAATTGATGATGTTGTCAAACTTAGATTATTTGCTCATAGTTTAGGGAAGTAAGAAAATGGTTCGGAAGGCTTAACCCCTCACAGTATTAATGATCTCCAAGCCTTCCATTAGATATTTTTTAAACGGAAATGGGAAGTGGAAAAACCACTCTTCAAATACTTTCAGTTAGAATCTCCAAAGAAAACGCGGGGGGAGGTGTGAAAACATAGATTTAATAGTGTGTATAATGTTGTTCCCCAGGACCTAAAACCTCCCACAAGGCTCAGCTTTAAACAACTTTCTGAAGGTTGAGTCTGAAATGACTCTCTAGGGCAGAGAGAGAGAGATCCTTTAACCCTTGAAGATATGAAAAAATGAGCTCTTCTTTGTGGAAGTAAATTTAATGGAGAAAGAGCAAGAATGAAGAATGAGAAGAGAGTGTCTTGGAGAATCTACACCTGCATCTAACTCAAATTGAAAGAATGATGAGATGATGAAAAATATGAGCATGTAGAGAGAGCACAAGAAATTCAAACCATGACTCCCTCAAAGCGAAATCAAAACCAAAAATCGAGGAATTTTAGGAGAAATCAGCCCCAGCAGAGACCAAGGGAGGATGATCATGAGCACTCCTCATTTTCATTAAAACTGTAGCAGGAAGTTGAAGAAACATTATAACAAATAGAGAATATGACATCAATATGTTTGGGAGTAGAAAATGATGACTTTGAAGTTTATTTATGATAGAAAACAAGGTCTACCACACCCCTATGATGACAAGAGACCCGGAAGATGAATATTACTATCGGGAAATGGTAAATGTCATCATATAAACCAGGAATATGAACTTAGAGAAGTAAAGAATATGGAAACCCCAACAAAAAACTCGACAAATATTCACAAAAACAACAACGTAAATAAACCCAAAATTACAATGCAGAGAAAGATAAAATAGTGAGCGCAAATTTTGATAAAAACCAGAAAAGGAGCACTCAAAGTAATGAAAAGCAGTGCGGATCTTAGCAGTACTAGTACCTCAACTAGTACTCTGTTAAAACAATTTTGTCAAATGTAAATAGAGGAAATCGACAATGCAGTTTTGCTCATGAGAATGTGATTAATAAGGTTGAAACAAGCACTTCCAAAATGGATACTTTTAGTTTGGAGAATAAATTTCCCGGAAATCAAAATTTCTATTCCTCTCTTGAATCTTCACCCAAAATGTATATAGATCCCAAATTTTGAAGGCTGTATAGAGAGAATGTGTGCTGTCCCAATTACCCGATGACCGGCCAGGCTCATTTTGGTCTAAGATTGAAGGTAGATATCCAAAGAGGAACTGTTCCTCCTTTTTATGTAAGTTTAAATGCTTTATGACAAAATTTTGCACAAGCATATACGCGATTTGGGGCCTCTACAATATAATGCCAAGTTGTAATGGAGAACCTAGGCCTTGAAATCACCAAACATTAAAGACGTTTACTCTTTTGACTCGAAGAGTAGAATTTTAGGTTTAATCAAGGACCTCTCTTATTCAGCAACTGGTCTAGCCAAATGTTTAGTCATGGATATTGTTGTGGCTGATGTATACAAATTATGGTATCTTACATTATCCGGATCTTGGGGAGCTAGGATTCTGAGGAACTATGCGGATGGACATGACCTATGCGACCATCTGTTTTTAATCGAGACAGAAAACTTTACGAAGTCCCATATGCGATTATATGATTTACTAACCAAGAGACCCCAAAACTCTATTCTTTATTACGTAAACACGGGCCTTGATTCATTTATCCTTTTTAACAATGGAAACATTCGGTGAACCGGGTGACCTTGAAAATTGTAGTGTGGCGATGAGAGGAGGAGAAAGACAACGTATAGAGTGTTAAAATAGTTTGTTGAGCCTAAAAACTATAGCAAGCAAAACCAGATCTTGACTTCTGAGTCTTGCTCCTTTGCTTTTAAACCTTGAAAGTCAAAGAATGCGAGTCCTCAATGTAATGAAAAACCTGGGGAATTAAATAGAGATTCAGCAGAACCTTGACCTTCAAAGAGCAATCTGAAAGCACACTTGTTGAAGAGGATAGTGACAATTGCGGAACCCGAGACTAGTCCTACGTGGAGTATGATCTTCGACGGGTCTTGCACTAGAACAGCTCTTTGGTCACGAGGAGATGCAGATACACAACCTTTGAAAATAATCACACGGAGACGATTCCTATAGATTAAAGCTTTCGGTGTTCGAATAACATAGTGGAATGAATCCCTTCTTTTAGGCTTACATTTTTGAAGAATTTAGGTCAAGAGAATTAAAGTGCATGAATTCATAATTAATCATTAGGAAAGTGAACGGGAATACGGCGCTAATCACCGGGCTGGAAACCTAATTGAGTGATTTTATTGGATTTATTAAGAAAACTTTTGAGGAATCCCCAACACTTTTGTCCAAGTCAAAAAATTAATGTTGGCTCATAGTTTAGCTTTTTCTTCTTTGACATGTGTACTATAAACAAAAATACAACAGATTAAATTCGGACCAGTTGTTCCACAATCGCGAAAATTGGCAAGTGTTTAATGGAACAAACAAAATAGAAGACTTCATACGATTCAGAAATGAATTTGATTCTGAGATTCGGATTCGAGACTATGGAAAATAGTGTCCCTAGTGAAGAAATTTTCTTGATAGAAGAAGAAAAGTCTCCAGAATAGGCGAAGTGTAAATCCTACGTAAAAAACTTGAGAAAAAAAACAAAAATGATTGCGAGTTGAAAGCAGAGGCACCTGAAACTACGTAGTCTAGCAATCGAGTTTGCCAAAAGGTCGGCCCCTTTAGAAGAATTTTTTTTATTTCAAGGATGTGGCCAATAAGCAAAGCTGAACTGTAGAAACTAAAGTTGAAGAGTGTATAATGAGTGAACTAAAATCAATGATGATTATATTGTCTAGGACTTTACGACTCACATTAGAGCTCAAATACGTAGAAATTTGTTTAAGGAATTCTAGTGTTTTTAGGAGTGGAGTTATGAGGATCGGGAAATCTTATGACAGAAATAATTCAGCACAGATACCTCTCCAAGGAAAACCAAAAACCAATTAAACAAAAACATATAAGAATAAACCACTGTTCGGTTACCTGCAGTTGAGAAGGAAATCAGAGAAAAATGTATGAAATTTGGTATTATTGTCCCTAATAATATTCATAGTGGGTGTCTAATTTGGTGTCAGTTGGAAGAAAATGAGAGATTAGACATATAGACTTTTAGAGACTTAAACAAAGCTTCCTTTGAGAAGACTACCCTTTACCCAGATGGATCATATTTTACAAAGGGTAGTTGGTTCTAAAGCATTTCTTTGCTAGGTGGCTACTGAGATATAACAAGATTTAGTACACCACGATGGTAAATTGAGAACTAACTTTACTACGCAGCAGTTTTTGTGTATGTGAATGCCCACTGATCCTAATGAATTACGGTGCTACTTTTTATAGAGCCATGGACATTGCATTCTGGGAGGAATTGGGCTACTTCATCATTATTTACATAAATTATGTCACTTGTTTTTCAAGACGGATGAAGATCACTTAGAACACTTGAGAAAAATATTGAGAAATGCGAGAGAGAAGTTTGAGCTATCTTTAAACCCAAAGAAAACACTATTTAGTCTCCAAGAAAGTTTAACAACCATAACATCATTTCGAAAGAGGGGGATAAAGATAGACCAAAGAGAATAGGAGCTATATTTCAAATCTCTCACATCCTCGAGCAATAACGAACTCCAAATCTTTCATTGGAAAGATTAAATTTATTAAAGAAGGTTCATACCCCAACTTGGTTGAGCTCCTTAGAAACATTACAAACATGCTGAAAAAAAGGAAAGGGGTTAAATGGACCTTGGAAGCAGGGATCCTTTGTTGGTCAAACAAAGCATTAACTAAAACACCTAGTTCCTAACAAGTCTTGTTTTCAAAAGATTTTATATTTTTTTCATTTGCATGAGCACCTAGCCATTTTATCTTATAGAAAAATCCACAGGACAAAAGCAACTGTTGCATTGTATAGAAAGGCTTTGAGAGATGCACCCTTTTGAAGTACAAATTATGGAAGCAAAGGGCTTTCTTTGGTCAAGCTTTAAAAGACTTGGAGTTTACATTTTCCTCCCATATTGATTTTGTCCCAAATTCAATTGTGAAAGACATTCTAACGCAAGTCCCAGATCACTAAGAGAGGTAGTTGGATGGCCATGATAGCAGGGCTATGATTTAGATATCAAGCCCACTAAACTCATCAAAGGCCAAGGTCTAGCTAGAATGGCAAGCAATCAGGTACAATTCTTGATATCAGTATAATTAATGCTGAATTGAACAGGAGGTATAATACATTTATTGAGATCATTTTAATAATTCCTCTTGGTATGCGATATTCTATATGTTTTCTTAATTTGAATGCACCTCCTATTTTATCAAAAACAAAGGCAAGGTTTTCGCAAAAATTTGTAAACCTCGTGTAGATAAATGTCTTTATTGGAAAAATAAGTGGATATTTACTTAAATATTTTCTAAATGTGATGGAAAGGTTAAACAGGTTCATGAAGGAGAAATGTGGAGTTCTACCTCACTGGAATAAAGCTTGACAAAAAAATCGCTTAGAGTTGGTTACTATGGCCCACACTCTTTTTGGGGGAGTACGGAGAATGATAATTACTTGTCATAAATGCAAACTTTTGGAGGCAAAAATTTGCTTTGCCACCACTACCCATCAATCATAGTGGAAGCTCGCTTTTCAACGGTGGGGACTTGAATTCATAAGAAATCCATCCACCATCATCTGCCAACATAGATGGATTCTCACTTCACCCATGGAGACTACTTTGCAAATGGATAGAAACCATCCCTTCTAGGAAAGCCAATGACTTCGTATTGCCATTCTGTTGAGACTTATATCCTCTTTAGATTTAGGCGTTATCAGGAGGTCATCTTGATAATGCTTCATGGTATCCAAGAAGATGGTTGAATTCTGTCTAAAATGTCCCAGTTACATTGGGCCATTCTCTTCATATACCCTCAAGGTAATGGGTTGGTAGAATCCTCAAATGAAGTTTAGGTGAACATAGTGAAGGTGTTGGAGGATATAAGAAGTCTTAGCACACAAAGCTAGTACATACTTTTCCTGGGTTGATAGATTAACTTGCACCAAGAAATCTATTGGGATGTCACCCTGTTAGCTTGTGTATGGTACAAATGCAATTTTCCAACCAGCTTGCTTGGTGTGCAAGTTATGAAGTTGATTCAAGAGGTGTAGTCTCAAGACAATGACATGATGAGAGAAGAATAAATGTCGGACTATACATCTTGAGCAAACCGGAGAGGAGGTTCACCACAAAGCATTGCAACAAAGAGAGGCATTAGAAGATTTTTGATGGGGAAAACCAGGGTCAAATAGTTTAGTGTGGGAAAAGTATTAGAGTGGAACTCAAGGAGAGAAGACAAGGGAAAGCATTAGGAAATTTGATAACCTTGACTTGGCCTTACCTCATTCCATTCTATTCATGGTAATTCTTCATTCTTGGGTTGAATGATTAGAATGTTTGGGGAGTCTGTCAATGGCAATAACATATCAATTACATTTATAGATATATGTCATTTGAAACCTTTTATATTTTTTCTCATTATAAATATTTCATCCATCATTTGCATTAAGTTAGAACAATCAAAAATACAAAAACAATAGAAGAAAGAAAAGGAGTGATTATAAAATCAATAAAGGAGTACAACCCCCCATACCAAAAGAAAACAAAATAAAATTTTGACTCGATGGCACTCCCCAGAAAAACACATTTCTAGTTAGTAATACGGCTTAATCGTGACTAATTAGTTTTAAATTGGCTAGCGATAGGTTGGTGAATCAAATTTTCCAAATAGCTTAATCTTGGCTTATCATTTAGGTAGATTAGGATAGAAAATAAAGGTTGAAACAAACTCAAAATAGACAGGGATTTCAAAAGAAGGAATATTCAATCTGTTTCGCAGTCAAAAACGAGATAAATGGTTGATATAACAAAATTGAACCATAAAACAGGGGAAAGATAAACTCAAAACGAGAAGTAAAAACGAGGCAGAAGAAAGAGAAGGATGTGTAAAATTTTCAATTCTGCAGCCTTCACCTTTGATTTAATTTTAACGCAAGATTATTATCTATGTCACAACTTGTTTTTATGCATAGATTAGCAACAGATTTTGGTGTTCAATCACAGGCTTGTATGGTTTTAAAATTTTGTTTTGAAATTAGAGAATAAATCATTGAAGCATTTTAATCTAACAAATAGTATATTAGGTAGAGAAAATTATGGACTCAAATGTTTTAATCTCGGTTCATGGAGAAATAGAAGTAGACTTAGATTAGTTTTTTGCTTTTAAAAAATAAAATGTTTTAAAAGATGCTGTCAATCGGTGCACTGCGAAGAAGAGAGAAAATGTTAGATTAGTAGGATTGGGTGATGAAAACGATTTGATATGTTCATTCTTTTCATGGTGCAATTAACATTTCGAGCAAAGAAGATCACCCAAGTGAATAAATTTGTAACCCAATGGATAAAGCAACGATCGACCTCCCAAAGAATACAAGTCACAAGTTCTTGATGCCTTCGAAGGCATCATCCCCATGTGGAGCCAACTTTATTAGCCACCTATAAAGTTTCTTATCAAATGGTGGCTAAATCATTTTGAAACTAACTTGAAATAAGTTTTATTGCAAAAAGTGATTTAATTCTTGAAGTCTTATGAAGATATCTTATTCTTGGTCCATCTTTATTCATTTTCTATCATAATTCTGAAATTAAATTTGCTTTCACAGATTAAAGAATCTTGTAAAAAATCATTTTCCCTCATTTTACTCTTCAACTTTTTCACTTAGAAATCCTTCATTTTATCACTCTTTACTCCCATAAATTCTTCTATTTTTCCATTATTTCATATTCTCTTCATTAAAACCACTTTTGTAAGTTGAAAAATCCTTTTTTAACATGTCAAAACCCTCAAAATGCCTTGAATATCCTTGAAAAATCATTTAAAATGAGCCTTTTTTTCATTACAAGCCTAAGCCTTTGGGATAAGCCTAAAACCACTTCCCCACCATATGCCTACGTGCTAGAACCAAGCACTAAGTCCAGAGCGCTTATCATCCAGGGCATTTGCGATGAATTAAGTATCTTTGTTTATAAAATTCAGTGTCTATTGGCCCTTTTTTGCATATAAGCTTTGAGATCCTTATCTTTTTCATATATCCGAGCCGTATCGGGCGCTTAAATAACTAAACCCCTCCCTAACACAAAAATCCTTTGTATTTCATAAAAAATTTGATTTTATTATATTTCAAAGGGTTCCCACTTAGGTTCCATTGTTTTAATGAATCCCGACCATTGATCTTAAAAACAATCAATAGCTACGCAATCTCGCATCGGAGATTTTAACGACGCGTTGGAAATATTTTATTGCCCCTCTGATAGAAACCTCTCATTGATTATGCATTGATCTTTCCCGCCCGAGATCGATCCAACGACCCTTATTGCTCCATTCACCAGCCCCTTTCCCTTCCTCGACCTCCCTCCGATTCATTGTCCACCATCAGTCTGTCCTCCAGTGGTGGCTTACAATCAATACATGATTGCTCTTCTATATTTACCATGCTGATGGTCTAGATTATACAAGAACATCCACATATCAAAGATGCGGTCCAGTTGACACATAGCCTTGTTGAGCCATAGTCTGCTCTATAATTTTTTTTGGAAATCTACAGTGATCTTTTGTAGAATCAGCCGCTCATCCAGCACCTTGGCCTCCTTGACCACCCATTCCCATTTAACCCCAAATTCCAATCTCCACCGTTGATCCGTTTCATCTAATGACCATTAAAACCAACTTCCTCTGTGTCACTGCTTACAACTAGTGTGCGTTCTCCAGACCGTGGGGATCTAACACCTCGAGATACGACGCGGTTACCTATGTCGCATGATTTTTAACTGAATGATAATTGTCCATCATGATATAAGGCATTCAAATGCACATGTTGGCTGAAGACCATATTCGTTTGAAAGTGAAAACCGCCCTTCCTCCATTTCTTGTGCGAAACCCATCTTTTCTTATTAAACCACTTTCCCCCTTTTCTTCTTGTTTCTTGTTGACACATTCCCAGTGGTTGAGTCTTTGCCGGATCAGCTCCCTGTCAGTCTGCTGGCTGTAATCCTCCCTGCCCATCCTCCAGGCCTTCACCAGTCAATCAGCGGGTTGATCTCCTTGTTTAATCCAATACACAGACAATAGGATGGTTTGACCAATTTCCTTTTAACATATTCTCAGCATAGGATTTTTTCCTCTTTCATTTCTTTATTTCCATTCATGTTTAAATGGCCCACTTTTCATTCTGTAGACTTGGATCCTCAAACCATTTGATCTATGCAATCCAGGCTAACTATTTTTCTTTATAGTTGACCCTTCCCTTTGAACCTCAACGCACAATCTCGTAGTTGGATGTTTTCATCCAATGGTCACACTCTAAACCTAAGCCTCCAAAACGGTCTTACCCGACCACGTAGGATTTTATAACATTTTGTGTATTTTTTAGGTTTAAGGGATTTCCAATTGTTTTAAGGAAATTAAATTGAGATGTGGTCTCTAAGATACCATTATTAGAAAATCTCATCTACGAGTTCAACACCATGCTTTATCCAAATTCATGAGTGTTACCACTATAAACCCTGCCAGCACACATCAACAGACAGATAAAAGTATATTATGAGAGAGTATGGTGTTTGAAGATCAAATCAAACAGATGAAGAACTAGAGATGGTTTATAGTTTGGGTGGACAAGACTAGGTAAACAATTAAAAGCTAATCCACTAATTATGAATAATTTGAGAAGGACAGAAAATTCAACAATCAGAAGCCTCCACTACCACATGTCGGAGGCTAATTGAATCCTCTTAGATATCTACAACCACTTATTGCCTCAAAACATTTAAAGAGTGGCCGAGTTATTACCAGCAGAGACAATATTAGCATAAAGATAGTTCATTAGTTATTTCAAGCCAAAGAGACTTATTGTAAAATATCAACATAGTTATTACAAGATGACACGAGCCTTCGTCAACAAAAGCTCCCCTGCATAGGAGCTTAATATAATAATAAAGACAATTAATATGGAAAATATATAGCTTTATATTAGGCCACAGAGACAAAGAAGCATTAAAACATAGTAATTGAGCTTTGTAGATATTTTCTCTCTTTCGACCTCCTAATTCTTTCTACAAAATCTTCTTGAGACTTATTGTAAAAGGGTTGGTTAGAACTTTTTAAATATACTTAGTATAAAATTTTCTATATAAATAGTGTTAGAAATGAGATGGTGTGGTCAGAATGAAGTTAGGTGAAGTAAAGATGATTCTTTGGCTGAAACATTGGACTTGAAGAATGTAGCTGGTTGACATCAATATACAAGATGATTCTTGGGATCTTGGTCTATATCCTTGTTGAAGTGCTTCTATTTCGTATTTATTATTTTCCTTTCATACATGCCATTTTGTCCATTATTCGATAAAGAACAACAGAAGCATAGAGTTATGATTTGAGTCCCCTTAGTACCCTTCTACGTACGATAAGCTTTATCTCAATGTTTTCCTCCAAGTTGTTTATTTAAGAATGATTCAATACGGTTAAGAAGTGATTAGGAATGTTGGCATTTCCTCTTCTCTTATTTGCTAAAACATTGTTCTTGAATGTTATTTTCAAATTATTTTGCACCGGTAAAGATAGACTAGAAAAGTGATGGTGTCCTTTTGTTTTCTGCTTCTTTCTCCAAAGGTAGTGCAAATTTAAAATGGAAATAATACAAAAGCAGGTTTATATTTAAAATATCTTATACCATTCTTGGTTACCACCTAATTTATATCTATTTAATCCATAAAAAGTAATAGTATCATGATTCTGTGGATTGTTTTCTAATTGAGGTTAAACTTTAATACAAACTTTAAATAAGTCTATGGTTAGCCACGTCCTTTGGTTGGTTTTTAATGATTATAAAGAGCTTTCTTTGTTTGAATAGGACTAATAAATCCTAGTTGAAATTATTATCTGAATTTATATAAATTTTATTATTCCATTCCATCATTTAATCTGAAGATCTTGTGGGTGTAGATGTTATATGGATACTCTTGATTGTTGCACGTTAAACCACACCATATGACTCTTGTGATAGGCACTAAAAAACTAGTGTTATATCTGTCTTGTCATCCAGGATTTGTTTTGATTTCTGCAACTTCACACCTTTGAAACTCTTTCATTTAGGACTTACTCAAACTCAACGTTCCTGCTCCAACCATCCCAAAACAAAAAAAAACCATTGCTCTTAATAACTAGTGATAATATCACATAAAACCTTTAAAGATAATCAATCTTAGCATGCAGAGAGATCCTCTCTCACCAGATTGGGAGAGCTGAATCTGAATCTTAAGATGGTTCAAGTGTTCCTTTCTAGACACTATTTCCAATCTTACAAATTCTGGGAGCTAACAACTCAGATCATCTGCATAATCTCTCAAAGTGGCAAACCACAAATCTGTCTTTTAGGTAAAGGGTTCATCTTTGACATAAGAGCTTTAAGAAAATTAGGCATCATAGTGAAGGTGTAAGAAGGAAGAGGCGCTTTTATACCTGCCCATGCCTACTGGACTGAAAGGCATTCAGAACAAATTCTTTTTCAATACAGTCAAAGGGAAAAAGTTCTTAGAATACACAGATGAGCATTACATTTACCAAATCACATTGTCCTCTTCTACAGGGTTCATGATGTTATTACCAAAAGATATATGCATTACATACGGGTCTCATAAGCGAAAAGGGCATTAGGTTCAAATGATTTCATCGATGATAAATGCCAAAGATTCTTTGTCTTGTTTTGCAGTGCAAAACAAAACGGACAAGAACCACGGTGTTGAGATTAATGAAGTTTCTGGGTTGAGAGACTCCTTCATCATAAGAAGGGCTCATCGGTGGTTTTGAGTGACCTAAATGGTTACGGTTATAAGACCTCCTTCATAAACAAGCAAAAGGATTGACATAATGGTGTTGAAAGGCCATCAATAGTGGTTTTTGTATAAACCTATTCCAGGGATAAATCCAAGCTGATTTGATATCTAAACCTCATTTTAAATGAAAAATGAACAAAGAATCTGGTTGGAGTAACTTCTACAACTCATAAAATGTAATAACAGGCATGAGGTATATTGGTTGCTAAGGCAGTCTAGAGTTTCCATGGAGCCGATTGCCTAGAAATCTTAATATAGTGAGGAGCTCATCATATAGCAGGTTGTCAATCCAAAAGCTCTCTTACTATCTCTTGTTAAACAAGGAGAATTAGTTTAAATGGGACAATCTCTATGGAGAGCGGTAAAGATAAGAGAATAGTGTGGGAGCCTCATCTGCGAAAAAGTCAATACAGAGAGCATGGAACATTTAAAGGTAAACTTACTATAAAGAGGAATGAGTTAGGATAATATATCACGAAATCAAAATATCGAAATGGTCTGCAGGTGAAAGAAACACAAAGAAAGATATGGATTGTATAGGAGGCTGATACAGATGCTGGCAGACACATAAGGGCATATTAATTTATGAATCCTTATATGACAATGAAGCGTTTTAAAAAGCACCCTCCTCAAGTAAATGTCTGTGAAAATATGGATGAAGTGAACAGGGAACGGTATATCATGACTAGGCCTATTTAAAGTGCTTGACTAATCCCAATATGGGCATCGACTAGGATGAATCCTTACTCAGATTAGTGATACTGGCTCTACAGTGATTAAGAAGACAAACATGAAAATGAAATATTGTATTAACACTTAAGAGAAAATTACATATTGTGAGATGCTAGACAAATCCTCATTACGTTATAACTCCTCCTCCTTTGAGACCTACGGAGCTCACGAGCCTTCCTACGAGAAGTGTTACAAAATGTATACAAAAGCCTTCTCAGTTTCAACGATAAAATGCAGACCCTACAAACAGACTCTCTTTCTAGCTTTTACAGAAGAAATGGAAATTCTAGAGGAGGGAGGTGGATGAAAACATTTAATAGTATTTAAAATCAGTAGCGGAAAAACATTAGCCACCTATGAATGTTGAACATAAATGATTGTACTTTACAACTTATTTCCAGAAATGAGTCAAAGAATAGAAAATCTCCTTGTAAAAAGACATAAATAATAAAATATGCAAATATTTTGCTTCTTTGGCGGAGGAGGAAGATGCTGCGGCCAATAAAACCTTGAAGTATTTGTTTTACGTACACATGGTACTAGGCCTTCTAATTTTTGGTTAAAATTTGAAACTTTCATTGCAGACAACAGTTGTTGCTCTTGCATTGTCATGTGTTTTCACCATTAATGTTTTCATCACCCAAATTTTCCCTTTTTGATTTTTCTCTGAAGGGTTCTATAGATTTTTAATATCTTTCTTTAATGGGGTCACATCATAGTGACTCCCAGGATCATCTGCCAATTAAGTTCCCAACAATTCTGCAAAAACAAAAACACAGTGGTCAAACTGTCCAGGGAGTAGTGGACATAGTGAGGTTAATGAAGTGGTAGCCACGATTTGAAGGTGATGGAATGTGAGTGTGAAAAACAGAAAGTGTGGAAGAATGAGGTGAAAAATGGGGGTAATAAACGGAGACGACGATAAGCGCATAGAGGCAAAGGCATCAAACAAAAACAGAAACGCGACACATAAACGAAATATGTGAATAGTGGGGAAAAATTTGATAAACACATGGGCGGTCCAGCGAAAAATGGGCTTATTCACGATACAAAAGACAAAGATTAACTTAGCGAGTTAGAAGGAAAACACGACAAAACAATGGAGCAAAGGCTTTGGAAGTGGGACTGACAACACATCGCAAAATTGTAAATGGAGAAAGTGCGATGGGGAACGATGGGTAACAAGAAAGCTGCGCTCTGGCGCTCTGCGATGGACGTGACCGGTCGAGGTGCGGATCGCAAAAACGAAAATCGATAGCGGGAGGAATGGCATGAATGGGAAGCTATGCTTTTGCGATGGGGCGGATATGCGATGGGTGCGATCATGCGATTTGTGATAAACGCTCTAAAGGAAAGCGCTTGGCTATATGGATGAGGAGGTGTGTGGAGCTAGGGGAGAAGGAGCTAGACCTTATACGACTTTAAAGGCGGTGTTTTAGCCTTTCCAATGTATTTGAGCTTGAGGAAGAACAGCGATAAAGAGAAAAAGAGACTTTGGCCAAATTGAATGGATGGGCTGACTTGTACAACATTGGCTCCATGCGGGGACGGCGTGTTTGTCCTCGGACATGTTGAGAAACGTGCGGACCTCGGACCCTCTTGTGTGAATTTTATTCTACGATCCCTTTGCTTTTTCTTCAAAACTGTCCCGACTTTTCCATACTATTTACATTTAAAATTGAAATCACACTTGCTATACATCATATACATTATAATACATCATTTTAGTCACCATGAATCAGATCTTTGAGTAGGTTAAGATGTCCATTGAGACATCAACAGGTCCTGCAAATTTTCAATATAAATTGTTTATTTTATACCACATTACTGAGGCACAATGGACAAACCAAAGGGTCAAATTTCCCGTGTTTTCTTTTTGAAATATTTCTAACATGTCCCATAGAAGACAAGTTACATCTGAAACTTTCTATCTTTAACGTGTTAGTCAAAGATATCTTTCATTTTTTCTTTGTTACTGACTAATCTTTTTGATTCACCTGGTCACGTGTTTCCTCTAATTCTACCCGATTGATTTATCCTTACGTCCATATCATACAGTTCTTCTTGATTTTCTTGCATGAAACATGCCAGCATAATAGTGCCTGACTCTGGTACTCCTTCCATATACTAATTGAGGGACTTCCTGTTTCTCTCTTTGATGGTTATCATATTATTTGTAAAGCCAGAATTTTGAGTGAGAATCCCAATTCTTGGATTTTCATTTATAGTTTTCTTCAAGGCCCTCACCAATGTTTTATTAGAAGATTCTGCCGGGCCATTCCCTTATGGATAGTAGTACATTGAATGATTCAATATAATGTTATACTGAGCGAAATTTACGAGCACAGCCAGACTTAAAATCATGTGCATTATCGATTACAATTCTAGCGGGACAACTGGCTGGACATGATATTTTCCTCCATAAACTTGATTATCACGGCCTCGTAGCATTCCTTGCCGGTATGGCTTCCACCCATTTTGTAAAATAATACGTGGCTATTAGTATCCATTTGTGTTGGCCCCATGATGAGATGTATTTCTCTATGAAATCTAATCCCCATTTTGAAATGGTGCATTTACATGTCTGGAATTAGGGGCGGAAGCGGCTAACCACATCTTTGTGAAATCAACCTTGTCACATGCCCTATGCTTGGGCATGTGCAATATTTTGTGGTAGAAATGACCTTGGGATTTTATGGCTAGCAGCCCTCCAGTTTGTAATGTCCTCCACATATTCCCTCATGAAATTGTGGATATATTCTCCACTTCATTTTATTTTGTGAGGCATAATAGTAATATACACAGAAGGGTCTCTCCAATATAGCGTCATTAGCTATTATATATTTGAGATTTCATCCTTACGGCTCTTTATTTTATCTTATCACCAACTCGGAGGGGCAGCTAAGTGTTAAAAGATATCCAACTGTTTCTTTATACGGACTAGTTAGATATTTCATATGTATCTTTTGAGTAGCCATCTCTAGTCCTTCAACTGCTCTTTTTCCTTTCTCGGATTATTCATTTTCATGATGGATAAGTGTGCAAAATGGTGATTTGATTAGGATAACATCTTAGCGAGTCCCTTTCCTTTAATCAAACAGTAGGCCTTATAAATAATACTCCTTGTATTTTTGCAATCCATCTTCCTCTTTTTCCTTCTCTATCCTTGAACAAGGATGTCTTTGACGGCTTGAGTTCTTTGTGGGAATTTCATATGCGATAATGTGAGATTGCAAAATATGGGTTAAAGCACAAAGGGACTTTACTAGGACATATACTGCTTCTCATCATTTTACTGATCGTGCTCATGGCTTACATGATTGAAGAAAGCTATAAATTTGTTCATGTCCATCTTCATTTTTACCAACAATACTCAAACAATTGTATGGGAGTGATCACAAATGAAAAGATCATAAATGGCTTTGTATAATCGCTTGACCAACACGGAGGCTTGGAAAATGCATTTTGCATCTTGGTGAGATCTGTACCTAGACTCTGGGACCATTTTACTTCACTATCTTTCCAACATATCGGTTATATGCCTAACTATCTCTGACACCAGGTTAGAATGAATATTCTTAAAGTGATTGTTAGAACACCACTTCCCATTCTTGTTCTGGGTAAGGAGATAGCACACTAACTCTCTTGGGGTCTATTTTCACACCATCTTTAGTTACAATGTGCCTAAGAGTTTTCCCTCATCTAATGCAAATAAATATTTTGAGGATTTGGGGATAGGCCATACCTTCTACATTTTTCAAAAGTTCTTCTTAAATATAATATGTTATTATCATTTTGAAAACAACATTCCTCATGATATACCACCAAAAACTTGTCTGCTCTCCCAACAAAGGCTATGTCCATTGCCCTACGAAAAGTAGCTCTACGTTAATTAACCCAAATGGCATTCGGGCATACATAAATGTTCCCCATGGTGTAGTGAATGCGATTTTCTTCGATCTTCTAGAAACATAGCTACACAGTTATAACTAAACCATCCATCATTGACATTGGATACTCCCACCACTGCGGGATGTGATTATCTTGACGGTGAGTAGTATCCTTTAAAGATGCTCTATTTAAATTCTGAAATCCACATAGCCTTATTTACGCCATTCTTCTTTCGAAACCGGTACAGTTGCCATTAGGGTATCTCAATGGCACAGTGTACCTGGCCTTCGGTAGCTTCTTGATTTCTTTTTTATTAGAGACGGCGAGTTTATACATCGAGCTTTTGCTTATAAGGGCTTTTCATCTTCCTCAAAGGAATTTTATCTTTTGCATTATATTAACATCAAAAAGTTTTAGGTCTGATGGGACAGACAAATACATCTTTATAAGATTGAAACAACTAATATTTTCTTTATGTTTTTAAGGACTTTTTAGATAATTTTACATTTTGAATTAGTGTAAGTACCCAGGTTAAATCTTCCCTTGATCTTCTTCTATCACTTTGTTTGGTGCAATGGAATATCATCTTTGTTAAATAATCTTTCTGAGGCACCAATCCTCTGGGTATAACATTCCTTCCATTGACATTTGTCACACTATATTTTTCTTCCCATTTATTTTCTACAATGTTTTATTCCTCTTCCTCATTATCATCAATCTCCATATTAGAGAATTCTCCTTGTCTCCATGAATCTCTTCATCTTGTTCATCTCCAATGCCAATGCTTAATGTTGTCCACGGGATAGATGGCATGAGAACCTCCACTTCATACTTAAAAGTGGATTGTGGGGGGGAGGAGCGGGTGTACTAGCGACTGAGAAATGCTGTGTTCTATCACACGGGCATGAGCTGTGTTAATTGTAGAATAAATTCTCCGTGTCCCACAATTCGTTTACGCCAAGCTCTCGGTAGTGGATGCTTGGATTTTTGACATTGATTCCCGATGCGCATACTGCAAACTCAAAGTCTCCATGACTTTTAGACTTTGGATGCCATGTTTCTAGTTGTACGTAGTCCCAACAATAGTGCTTCATATTCAGCTACGTTGTTGGTAGCTATATTCTGGTTGGAATGGTGAACCATTTCCTATAAGAGATCAATAACACTGACTTCATTGCCTTCTCTAGTGCCCCCTTAAATGTAAGTCAAGTGCAGTTCTGATCTTCTTTAGTACAGCAGCATGGATCCCAGGTAAAAGGGCTCCATGAGCATAATTTTGGTCTTCTTCTAACGTCAAACATGAAAGTCTCCCCTCTTTGTTATGACGAGATTCTAGAGACGATCGACCTTAGTTACCATTCTAACAAATCTAGTTTCCCTATATAACCTCCTTTCCACGACCTCCAAAGGCCGGGATAGTAGCATATGTTAAATCCAATTTGATTGAGCCCCAGATTTACCCATTACCAGGATATGGCGCATTAAGCGGCGGTGTCAACCTTCTAGCTGTCGTGATATGTTCATGGTTTGAGATGGTAAGCCCTCAATCTTTCAATCATTCAGCCTTTATTAACTTTGGGATCAAATGAATCTGATCACTATGGTCTTCTGGTACGGCCCTAGTTGTTCCTGTGAGGAACGGAGGGCATGGTTATCCAGGGCTTGATCCCAACATCTGGTGTGTATGACCGGTCATGAATAACAGGGACACGTAAAGGGAGGGGAGTAGGGGGTCTCCTGGGCATGTGACAATGTACCATGGGTATTTCTTCTTGAAGGTTTGAAGCTATCGGGAGCACGATTGGTATTTCGGAGGAAGTATAGGGGGAACTAACGGGGAGCGTATACGGAAATTTGTTTTAATAGACTGGTGGAGAATGGGTCTTATTTTCTCAAGTTCGACTTTGTAAATTAAAGAGCAGAGGGGTTTTCTATTGACTTCTTTAAATTCTTTATTTTCAGTGAAGATTCAATTTCTTTCGGCTCTTGACTCAACATTAAGAGGGTGACTATTTTGAAGGAGGAGTCCAGGTGTTATTTGAGGGAACATTTGAGGGGGTTCTTACCTTTTCTATGCTCTTCTTTGTTCTTGATTCCTTAGAAACGGGTGTCTTCTTTTACGAGGTGGCTCTCTGTGATCACTTTGATTTTGGTCCTCCTTCTTAGTCAGAGATCTGTGCACATTGAATTATTGCTTTGTGAGATAAACAATTGCTTACAATAATGGTCAATCTACACTTCTTCTTCTTTAACTATGATGGGAATTCTATATCATCACTTATTTAAAGAAGATTTCAATCCTCTAATTGGTAGGCAACATCTTCGACCGGTGGAGTCATACGATTGGACCTTCTAGGTACAAGGGATGTGGTACACGATCTTATTTATCCTTTGTATCTCTTGGCAATATACGCAATGGGGGTCTCTATCTTGGGGATTGTATCCTCTGTTTGGAGCATTATAGTAATTCTTAGGGTGCATTTTAACTTCAGTTCAAGCTTAACCATCTTCTTTATCATTTTTCTTATTTCATCCATTTTATCTGAATCCTTCTGCGGATTGGTGAAACCTCTTCTTTGCCTCTCCTTCTAGTATCTTGTTCAATTTTTCCCTTCAACTTTCCGGTGGAGGCAAAGTTTGCCTACAATAGAGCATCATTGCATCATTTAAAGTGGAAGGTTTCTCTCTCTCAATAAAGATCAAAGTCAAAATCAAAAGTGCTATAAAAATTATCTTGTGACTTCATGGGGCTTCATTTAGGTAGGCTCAAATATAACTTATTGAATCTTTTAATAACTACGATACCCTTCATTCATTTATTCTTCATAGTATTAAACTTCGGTAAGACACGACCATGATCTTTCTTTTTCTCCCCACTTCTGAGAAAATATTCCTCCTCACAGTCCCAGTGGTCACGAAACGATTTCCCAATGTCTTGAACCATTTGGCTTCACCCTCCCAAAGATGTAGGAATAATGTTGAACCATCCAAATATTAACATTGAATTTACAAAGCTGAAAGTCTCAAGATAGCAGAGCATCCAACTTCATTTTCTGCCAAATCTTGTGAGAATATTCAAATAATCCTGCGTATGTTTAGCTTGCCAGGAGTAGACCGATGCAGCATATTTATTAGGTAGAAAAACGGGAGACATTAGCCATTGGAGGAGGTGGGGGTTGTCTGGCTTGATGCGAGCTACGGATGAAGGAAGAGGGGTAGGAGGAAGTGAGTATGAATAAAAATGGGAATATATTGTATGGAGGCCGAGGGTGGCCGAGAATAGTTCCACGGTTAACAACGACTACTTCTATAACTTCTTTAATTTCCTCGGCCTCGGAGTAGGATGGAAATCTTCTTGATCAGGCCCACTTCCTCTCAGCTGAGTTGCAGGTAAAGCTGGGGATTTTACATTCAGATCTCTTGCAGAAAGAGAGACGGATGTCTGCTGAGTCTTGGGTTTTCAGCACGAATTGATTTCCTCTCTTCCAGCTCTTTTGTGAATGATCTTCTGCGGGATTCTTGGAACCACGTAAACTGTTTTCAGCCCATGATTTATGTGACCTCAATCGTGACAGGGAGCAGGACTATGTCCATTATCCAATGAATAACGGTGGAATTACTTAGGTGAAGAATATGCTCTTCAGCTCTCGTGCTCCACAGGTGCAGAGAGTGAAAACAATTTATCGAGGGCCAGGCGATATTCTTAAATTAGTCCAAAATGACATTTAGAAGGTGTTGTAATTTTTATCCACCCCTAGAGGCAGTCTAGAGTTTGCCATAGACCAGTGCCTAGGACATCTTAATATGGTGAGGAGCTCATCATATAACTTGGGTTGTCAATCCAAAAACTCTCTTACTATCTCTTGTTAAACTGTTGAAATTCAGTTAATGGGACCAATCTCTCGAAAGCTGATACAAAGATGGAAATAGTGTAGGAACATCATGCAAAACTCCAATACAAAGGCATCGAACGGTTAAGAGACAACTTACTATAAAGAGGGCCAATTCGAGATAATATATCCACGAAATCAAATATCCCGGAAAATAGGGATGCGGTGAAGAAATGCAAAGAATATATTAGTTTAGCTTATGCAAAACTAATACCAGGATACTAACAGTCCCATAAGACATATTAATTTATGAATCCTTATATGTGTGTTTTAGCTTTCTCAGTAACTAATACATGAAAAAGCTATCAGCATATGACAGTAGCTATTTAAAAGCGCTTGACTAATCCAGTGTGACATCAACTGGATGAATCTTGCTCAGATTAGTGAGCCCACTGGCATTCTAGAACATGATACAAAGAAGATAACAAACATGAAGCGGGCTCTTCATAACCAACACTTGAGAGAGAAAAATTACATATTGTGAGATACTAGGGCCGATCACTCATTACGATTTATAGTCATCTCACTTTGGAACCCTAGAACAGACTACAGAGTGTTACAAAATGTATACAAAGCCTTCTCTTGCATAGTTTCGATAGAAATACGGAACCACTTACGATGACTTTCTCTTTATAGCTTTTATAGGGTGAAGATTCTAGAGGGAGGGAGGTGGATGGAGAAAGGCATTTAATGACTTGTTTGGAATCGGATGGCGGGAAGCTCATTCGCACCCACTATGAATGACGAACATAAATGACACACTTTACAAATTATTTCGGAAATGAGTCTTGAGAATGAAAATCTCCTTATAAACAAGACATAAATAATAAGAAATATACAAATATTTTAACTCTTTCTTGGAGAAAAATCTAGGAAATAAAAACAACCCGAGCGCACATTTCGTACATGTTGCTGACCTTCATTTTGAACAAATTTAGAAGCTTTTCATGCATTACCATGAATTCATTGCTCCTTAAATTAATAATGTTTGCATTAATGTTTTCATCCGCCCAAATTTTCCTTTTTGATTTATACGCGGAGGTTCATAGTTATAACTATATCTTTCAACAAATGAGTGCATCATGACTCAGGATCTTCTGCTTAATTTGACCACAACAGTCCTGCAAAAACAAAAGCACATTGAATAAAACTAATCACAGAGGTAGTGGACATAGTGAGGTTAATGGAGTGGTGCTGAGATTTGAGAGGGTGATGAGATGACGATGGGTGGCGAAAACACGGAGAACGACGGAGGAGAATGAGGAGTGAAAATGAGGTATGCAACAGGAGGCATTGATAAGCACACGAGGCAAAGACATCAAACAAAACAACCGAGAAACGTGACACATGAGCCAAATGTGTGAATAGTGGAGGAAACGGAATGACCGCAGGCGGATGGAAAATGGTGGAAAAACGCTAATGGATACGAGAGGCTCAGGAGTGCTTTGGGGAAGTTACGAAGGAAAACACGACAAAACAATGGAGCAAAGGAGCTTTGGAGAGTGATACCGGAGCGCACATCGCAAATTCGCAAATGGAGAAAGTGCGATGGAGATGATGGATATGAGAAAGCTGCAATACACTCTGCGATGGACGTAGCCGTTCGAGTAGATCGCAAAAAAACGAAAGAAGTGCGATGACGGAGGAGATAGCACTTGAATAGAGAAAGCATGCTGCGATGGGCGATATACGATGGGTGCTATCATGCGATTTACGATAAACGCTCTAAAGGAAGCGCAGCTATATGGATGAAGAAAGAGGCGCGGAGCTAGGGGAGAAAGGCTAAGGCCTTATATGACTTTAAAGAGCGGTGATTTAGCCTTTTCAATGTATTTCCGAAGCTTGGGAAAGGGCAACGATAAAGAGGAAAAAGGAGACTTTGGCCAAAATTTGATGGAGGGCGACTTGCCTGCACCTCTTAATCCTTCTCCTGAAGATGGAAGAATTGTTTTCCTATTAGTCACTTTCAAAAGAAAACCGATTGAGATGAGAGAACATTCCATAATTCTCAAAGAGTTTCTTATCAAAAATAGAGTGAATGTACGAGAAGTATAGCATAGGGCACGATATTTGCAGTGAGAATATCCTCCTTGATCATTACACAAATGGAAAACCACTTGACTTGTTCCAAAGTGTGATGTTAAGAAGATGACAATTGCGAATAGGTTTGAGGAAAAGCTCCATAATTGACACAAATGTAATGAGCTTTTGGATATATAAAGAGTTTGAGAGCCTTAGGTTTAACAGACACAGGAAGAATATGTTGAAAGGACCTCCTTAACTAATGAAGGGTTAATAATGTTTTTTAAATGAAACACAGTGCGTTGTTTCTTCTCTATAAAGATAAATAGAAAGAATTTATAAAAAAAAATATCATATTATTCTTGTCTAAAATTTTTAAGGTGATAGCCAGTGCAATAAAGGCATATCATTACAGAGGTAAGATATCACGTGGAAAAGACGATTTGAAGATATTTCCTTAGTGATAAGGAGAGGATTAAGTTTGCAATTATTACCTTCTTCAAATGAACAAGAGGAACACGGTGCAGATGAAGATGAAGTTTGTGTTTTAAAGAGGACATCCTTAAGGATAACTAGCGAGAGGATCAAAAAAAAAGAACACGGTTGCAGATGCCTCCATAAAATGACAAGTACAATTTTCAGAGTTTTAAGGAATCTTGATTAAGAGATACCACAAAAGAGATAAACTAGTTGGGAAAAGGAAGCCCTCAACAAAGGGACAAAGTCATTTTTTCCAACACAAATGCAAAAGCCAAAATGAGTGAATTTTCAAGTGGCAAGGGAGAGAAAAGGGCCTTTTCAAACCTCTTTTAAAACATAAAAGGCCTTACGAGCTTTTTTATATTTCATTATGTTTTGTGAAAACTGTTGGAAAAAGGAGAAAAGACATTTTTAACACCTACGCATTGTTATCAACACGACATGCTTGTCGAGAGTCACGTGATGTGCAGCCAGGTGTTGTAGGAATTTTCACGGATACGACATGCTGTCGACGCATGTGCGCATTGCAGCGCAGCATTCCCAGTTATCAGCTCATAATGCATTTTTTTCTGAGCCACGTGGACGTCCCCGCTTAGTGCCCAGCTAAAATCTCAGGCCTTTCACTTGAGCTACCTCCCAAACGAGAGGTTTGACCGCTCGGGCAATACTAAGGGAAATTGTTGCCACCTCATGAACCACTCAAAGTTTCCAAAAAACAAATTTTTGCACGATTCATCTCAAAAGTAGCTAACACATTTCAAGAGCTATTTTTTTCCTAGCCTAAGTCTTTGATTTTAAGAGGTGTTAGAATCAAGTTGTTAAGAAAAAGACACGGTCTAATAAAGGAAAACAGGTTGTTATAAAGCTATATGTTTACTAAGGGACAAAAACTGATGGGGTGAGGATAAGCACCTATTGTCATTCTACGAACTTGTTTAGTATAAGGGTTAAAGACAAAAATCGATTATTTTAAGGAGGAAAACGGTGATTTCAAAGAGCTATAGTTTGTTTTCAAAAGTACCTTGTTTTCTTGAAAACAAAGAAAAACAGTGATTGAGGAGAAAGGACTTATTATCAGTTTGAAAAGGCCTATTTTTTGAGTGAGAAGCCAAACGTAGTTTTTAAAGAGGAAAGAATTGTTTGAAGAAGAAATACCTTGTTTAATCAAAGACTTGTTTTGATAAGACAACTGAAGGAAATCTGAGCAAAACATGCCTCCAAGGAAAAACAACAAAGGAGGGTATCACAACAGATTTGAACCTATAACTATGAAATAGTTAAATGATTCCCCTTCAGTCCTTTTCAACTTTCATGAGGTAGGGTTCCTTGATTTTTGACAAAAGGTCCAAAAAGTCACCAATCACCCTCCATTGACATAATTGTTTGCCCTGAGGCTGCAAGGAGAACATGTTCACATAGCAGGCCTTGATTTTGTTCTCACTGCTAGGTCAGTGTCAAAGGCCACCAAGATTCCCTATCTTGGTGAGAAATGGTTCAAACAAGCCTATTTGGACCTAGACCACTACAAGCCCTTCTTGAAACCAGCTTACCAAAATGAATGCAAGGCTATCTTCCCCTTTTCTCATCTATTGAACAGTTATGCGCCCCTTATGAAAACCATCATGAAATATTCCACATGTGAGGGGAGATATTCTCGAGTTTATTCCTATCATGTCAAACTTCTGATGCATTTCACTCGGACTCAGCTGTTGAATCTCCCTTTCTTCCTCTACAAGAGCATAGACAAGATGTCCTCCTTTGTCCAAAAGAGACCTCCTGCTTAGAAAAAAGCTAGTATTTTTCATCATTCTCTCATCAAAATCATCATCCTTCACCAACTTGAAAAGAAAGGAGTTTCTTGGGAGACTTTCATTTCTCATCCGAACTTTACTACTGCCTCTTCATCTCATGGACCATCTCATATGTCCTCCTCACCCTCCACTCACTATGTCTCCCCTTCATCTAGTCAATCTACCCCTAAAAAGCAAAAATCACCCATGATTGATAGTGAAAAAGATGAGTCTTATGAAAGTAGGCATGAAGGTAGTGATGATGAGGAACATAGTGATACTCAACAAATTAGTGAGCATGAACCAAATGACAATCAAGATAATAGTGACCATGAGCATACTAATGATGGTGAAGAGAGCTCACAAAAATATGAGGAAGTCATTGGCAGTAAACATAGCAGTGAAAGCAAACAAGAAGGTAGTAACGATGAAGAACAAAGTAGCCCTCAGCAGAGCAGTGAACATGAGCATGGTGGCCCCAACAAAATAGTGAGCATGGGGACAACCCACATACAGCTAGTAATGATAGTGAAAGAGAAGAATCTAATGAAAGCAGGCCTGAGGGTGATGAGGAAAATAACATTCCTCAAGCAAGCAATAATGATGAGGAACAAAGTGAAAAGCAGCAGAGTAGTGATGATGAGGAACAAAGGGAAGAGTCCAAGCAAAGCAGTGTTGAGAATTAGAATGACAGTCAGCATGAAAGAAATCAAAGAGGTAGCATGCAAAATGACAATGAAGACAATCATGATGGAAGTAGCTCATACGAAAAACTTGAAAACATTGAGCATGGTGAGGGCAGCACATAAGAAGAAGTTCAATATAGTGATGGTAAGGTTGGCAGCCTAGAACAATTTCAAAACAGTAAGGGAGATCACAACATACAAAAAACAGATGAATACATTCATAAGGAAGGCAGCCCTCAACAAATTCAAAACAGTGAGGAGGGTGAAAAAGGCAGTCCTAAAGACAGTCATGATAAAAGCAGAGGCACTGAAGATGATAGCCCTCAAGAGGACAAGGCACAAAACAGTGAACAATCTAAGGGTGATAGCATGAAACAAAAAGAGCCAAACAGCCCCAATGATAGTCAAGATCAAATCAAAGACAATGAGCAAGGCAGCCAAAAAGAAGACAGTAAAAACATAGAGCATGAAGAGAGTTCTCAAAAGCATGTGCTAGCTGCCTCACCTAGGCAAGGGGCCATGACTCTTTCTCCAAAATTGGTGAAGCCTAAAACCACTAAATATACAAAGAAGAAGACTATTCAAGCTGTAAATACAAATGTTACTAGAGCACTCCAGATTAGAGGCAAGTTTCCCAAGAAGCCTATCATTGAAGTGCCAAAGAGGACAAGGGCAAAGAAGCCCATTCAAAACAAAGGTAAGGAAGAAATGGAATAGTAGGAGAGTATCCATGAGCATGATAAGGAATTTGACATCACACAAATAGACAATGATGCTGAAGATGATGAAGCCAGAATCCTTAGGTCACTTTTGCAAAATAGAGAAGCCCAAATTCAGGACTTAGAAACTGATCTAGAAAGGTCGAAGGACTTCATACACTTTCTACAAATGAAAAATAGACAGATGAGCGGGCAAATGGCAATCTATGAGGCCCAGACATTCAAATACCAAAGGGAAGCATACAAAGCACAAGTCAAACTTGAAGAGTATATGGGCGAATTTGATTATATTGAGGAAGAAGAGCAACCAGTAAGAAAAAGGCCTAGGGCTATTGGTTTTAGGAAAGCTTTGGAGAAACAAAGGGAAGAAGAAGCAGCCCTTGCTTGATCATATCCTCTCACACAATTGCTTACCCAAGAGATAGAAAATGATAAAGAATCATGGCTTGAAAGAGAAAACAAGCATTTGGAGGACAAATTAGACAAGGCAAACAAAGACTTGGGTTTTCAAAGGAAGATGACTAGGCATTACAAGAAATTGAATCAATTTGCTTGAAGAAAACTCAAAATTGCCCAAGAAAAGCTCAAAATTGCCCAAAGGAGGCACCCGGTGAAAAAAGGGGAAAATGACATATCTAGGCTTGGAATCCTAGCTTCAGCTTCCTTGCATGCTTCTAGAAACTGATAAGGGGTTTGCTCACCAAAATTGAGCAATTTTGGACATGATCTTTTTTTTGTAATTTTTTGGGCCTAATTGCACATTTTTCTAGGCGTTGCCATGTTTTCTAGGAGAATCCTCAGCTCATGAAAGTTATTTTTTTGGATGTATTAAATTTGGGGTCATCTACTCACAAATTTTCAGATCAAAATAAGGTGTTTTTGTCCCCCAAAGAGGCAAAAAACAGTCAAAATTCACCTTTCTGCCTCAAATATTAGCAGGTGAGACCCTCCTAGGTTTTTTCACTCAGTCCACTTTTTGACAGACTTCCAGGGATCAGTTTGAGAAAAATCAAGTAGTTCCAAAAATTAGACATATAGGGATTTCCAATGAGCCATCATGGGCCTCGTTTCGACTTTGGGTAGTCCCCCAAAAATCCTCTGCAAATAGTCTTTTTTTCTGCTGCTAAGCTCCTATAGGATTTTGCTAAAAAGACATTTTTCTGAAGGTGGCTATCCAAATGTGCGTTAAGCTATTTTTAACTCCATATCAGAGATTAAAAGTCAATTTTCTTACTATTTTTAGCTTAAATAGATATTTTTGAAGATATTTTGTGCCTTGGGCTTTGCAAAGCCTCAAGGACAAAATCAGATATTTGTATTAGGCCAATGGCCTTCTAGTTGCTCTAGGAGGGTTTCCTCCTCTTTGGCCTATATAATTGTTTAATTGATTTAGTGTATCCTAAATTGTTGCATTTAATTTGTCAATCTGGGATTCGTAAGCTGATGAAGTGCGGCGCACTATATGTGCAAGATAACCTATTTCTTAACTTTTTGTCGTTTTTGGTTTTCTAAGGTGAAATGGAAATTCTAAGATGAAAACAAGTTTGGTTATGTTTGTTCAAGGAAATGATATCCCTTATAATGATTTACCAACTGAAACTTAAAAAGAATTGAAATTTTCAATGACAAACTCAAAGGAAATGAAAATGTACTCATTTAAATGAAAAGATGTCATAAGTCTATCAAATCAAAAGTGAACTAGTATATGAAACTAAACTATTGTCATTGCCTAAAAAAAAGAAATTATGCTGAAAGAAATCCAAAAGCTGCAATAAAGTAAATCTTAAATCAATTTGCATCAACTTGTCTTCTGATCCCTCATCATTAGTCCAGCTATGATTTTCGGAAGCAACCATAAACAACTTGAGTAACTGATATCTAACTTGCAGAAAGTAAACTAATATCAAACCATACATTCATAATTCAATCCCTCACCATCAGTCCAGCTGTGGCTTTCGGAGGTAACTGAAGATGTCATGCACAAATTTAACATTTCTAACTTGCAAAAGTAAACTAATACTAAACTACACATTTCATAATACAATCCCTCACCATCACCAAATTGTATTTCAGAGAAAACCTAAGATGTTATGAGCAAACTTTTTAATATATTTAAATTTGCGTATGAAAACTAATACTAAACTACACATTTCATAATACAATCCCCTCACCATCACCCAACTGGCTTTGAGGCAATCAAGATGCTATGAGCGCTTTAATATATCTAATTTTGTACAAAGGAAACTAATACTAAACTACACATTTCATAATACAATCCTCACCATCACCAACTGTGGGTTTTATAAATCGAAGATGCTATGAGCGCTTTAATATATCTAAATTTAATCACTCAAATAACGTTACAAACTGAAAGTTAAACAAAGCAATACCGAAATGAAACAAAACTAAGAAAAACACATTACAAACAGAATGCTAATTCCATGTCATTAGTCAAAAAGCTATGAAAATGCCCTAAGTTACTTCCTATCTATAACTCAACAAGAACACTGATCAATGATTAACAACATAAAACATGAAAGACAGAGTGAAATGGAAAGCAGAAAGTTTATAAATCTAAATGAAAAAATGAAATGTATAAACATGTGAATGGATTATGGAACACGAGCTTTAAAGAAATTAAATAAGAACTATACACTAATGCACAAACCTAATGACAGGCCCTACACCAGCCTTGGCAACGATCTTTCAAGTACGAATTAAGTTGGAAAATGGTTCTTTATATTAAATGCAACATAATAAAGATGGTAGTATTACGGCTCAAAGGCAAACAGAATTACATTACAGAGCAGATTTAATAAAATTAACAAGAGACTAATCTGACTAACTCTATATGCGTATGCAAACGTCATATATATAACAAAAGAAATATAACTCGTCTCCTAAAGTTTATGCCGGTGTAGAACACGTAGACTATTACGCCCACGGATCTAGGATCATGGCCGTGTTGGAAAATAAATCTATGAGAAGTGGATGCTTGAATTCGACTATGGAGCCATGTAACAGATGTTGACTTGTCCTCCGGCAAGCTCGTAAACGGCCATGAACCTTTATGTGACACGGTAACGAGTCCGTCACCGTAAGACACTATGGTTGACTTCCATGTGGACGCCTTTGACCGCGGCTTTAGATGAGTTTGCCAAACCAATAGACACGAACCATGTCTACAACATTCCCCGACTTGCCCATGTGGCTCGCTTTTCCTTTTCGTAGACACCTGTAACATAGAGTTTCACAAAATAGTCAGCGTGAAAAGTCGCGTTGTTCTACAAAATTGCAAGATTCCGCACCAATGAAAAATCTAAATCATTAGCAAACAAAAAAATATAATTAAAAACCATGTTAGATGCTCTTTGCAAATGATATTGACAACTTGGGAGGTTCAAAGGAGTGAAAAAGGTATAGAAAAGTGTATGGAAAAGATTTAATTGAGACTCAACATACCCCCATCAGAAGGTGTTGCATGTCCTCATGCAACCAAATTCTTGATATTCCTTCCTTAGTTCATGTGCCTTGACACTTCAAATGTGACATCCAATCCCTTCTCCTCCTCTCTCCCAGGCCGCCAACATTCTCGGGTTTCTTCATTAAGCACCTAAATTTGATATTAACCAAAGGCTCGCCTGTCCCCTCGCACTTTCAATTCCCTTGCTTCTTCTTTTCGCTATATTCCTGATGTAGTAGTATTACTTGATGATTTTGTCCATTTTCCTTGTTCCTTCAATGTCTCATTTTTCATTTTTGATATGTTTATTCAAAAGCTCTAACTCAAAAATTTCCTCGTTTTAGTGATTGGACTAAATCATCCAGATCGTATGAGGCCGATACTGGCATCGTGGGACCTCGTAGGTCGCTTTTCCAAAGATTCTATGTAGTCATATACTTCCCCGCTGCTTGGGGTCTATTTCCCTGTGTCATTTTATTGGGTCAAGCCCTCAAATGTCGTGGAAGGAGAATAACTGGCCGAGGAGTGGCTCACATCAATATTTTGGCCGAGAATGGGATGGAGTATGTTCAATGCTCCGATTGGGAATGAAATGAACCAGGTTCACTTAACCGATCGAGATGGACTATATCACCTGGGACTGTCTGATGTTTCTCTCCCAAATCAATGAAATGAGGACCCTTCATTTGCGGTTTAATTTCCCCTTAAGTTCGTCGTTTTCTCTTCACACGCCGTGGCACTATCCTTTTGTTTTTGTTTTCCTTTCTCTCGTCTTCTCGGACATAGAGGACTGCTTTTGAAGATAAACTAGTCTTCATAACACCTTGATTGTCTTTCTTCTCTAAGAAGTAGAGTTTATGTAATATGTCTAATGTTTTTCTCTTTGTGTACATTTTACTTCTTGGATTTCTTTTTCTTCTTCCTTTTACGCTCTTCTTCCCTATCATTTCTTTCAATTGCAGAGTAGGAGTATTTTGGATTTCATCAATTGTTCTTTTTCTCCTACTTCTTCTTGCCGTAAGGCCTTTAGGAATTTCCGAGGTTCTCAAAGAAATTTCTAAACTTAAATTGTTCCCCATGTGTCTTTCTTTTCTTTAACTCCTTTTTCAATCAAAATTTTTATAAGGACGCAGATATAGATGAGGTTCTACATCCCTAAATGTTTCGAACAATCACAGACATTTTCTTCAAGCTATAACGTAAAAATATGGGAGATTGAGAGCTTGATTATCTAGAAAATTCACTCAAGAACCCGGCATGGCACATGTACATGACCCAAAACGGCCTTCACATGTAATGTATCTCTCTCGAACAACTAGCAGCAAAGTAGCTCATTCCCCTTTTCAATGCATGGCCAGAATTCTCTTTTAAAACAGCTATGTCCATACCTTGTCACAAGATTGTTCTCCATGCTTCATCGATATTTCTTATTTAAACCAACGCTCACCCTCCCCGAAGAAGTTTCGTGGTCATAGTTATAGATGCTTCATTGACCGCAAACTTAAGGTCTCCACCGCCCAAGCCATTAAACGACTCCTTGCGAATGCCTTCGTCACTTTCTTTATGATACCTCTCGAATTTCTGGATAAAACTGCGCAACCAATTTGCTTTTCATATCCTCTTACTTGTGGATATCCCTCCATGAACTTCGGTCCTTCCGGTTTCCCTTGCTTCAGAAATTTACCCATTTTTTCTCTTTCTGCTCTTCAGCAAAGACTTTCCCCGTGGTGGGAGGGTCCAAATGGGAAATAGAACGGCCGAATGCACAGTAAACGAGCTCAATGACTGTGGGAATATATTATAGAATGGGAATGAGCACAATGAACGGAATGGAGTGAGACTGTGGGTAGATATCCAGAGTGGAAATGAACATAATGAACGGAATGGAGTGGGAGACAATAGAAAAGGGTTTCGTGGAGTATACCGTAGATACGATCGTGCAATTGATGAGTATAACACATTCCTATAGCGCTTGAAATTTGGTGGCTGTGAAATAAATGTGAACACGTTTCCAATCAATCTGCTATGGATTTATGCGGCCGTAAGAGTCCTTTTTGGTCAAATCAAATACGTCTCATTGTCACCGGTGGGATATTGTATCATGAGTGAAAATCGGGGGTTTAATGATGGAACCGTTTGGGAATGAATGCGAGGATAGTATGAGATCGAAAGGTTACGGAATTATCAATAATCATTGCACATAATGGATAGAGCTCATGTCTTGAATTCATATAAAATGTGTTTTTTCTAATGCTATTTGAAATAAATTTTATTCATACCTTTGGAATCTTTGCCTTTTCCTTTTGGTCTTCAACTAATTGCTCTTCATTGTGTCTTGAATGCTCCATGTCTTCATTTTTTATCCTCTCACCCGCATTTTATTTCATAAGGATTATGGAAAATAACATCTGACTCAGACATTCTTTTGAAAACAAAAGTATAAAGAGTCGCGAATCGCTTCCTCGCCGCGCAAACCGAGTCATCATGGAATGCATGTCACTGTGGGAACCTGACACAGCTATTACTTGGATGAATGGAAATGAACAGATGACAAATGACCAGATGGAAATGGTCATGAAATTTTTTTATTAATGAAATGGATGAAATGAAGTCGAGTGGAGTGAAATGAAGGAAATGAAATGGAATGAAGTGGAATGGAATGGAAGTGAATGATCACAAACTCAGGAATGAAAGACATATTTTTTTTGGAAAATATAGATGTCAGGTGTTCCCCGATTTTCACCCTATATTTTCTCGTATAAGACTCCGTCAACTGATTGGTTTTCGTGCTTATACAATTTTTATTTTTATTTTTATTTTTATTTTTTAACCGAAAAGAACAAAGCGTCAGCCGTGGGAGAAGAAGAATTCTTCAGACTGTACCGATCGTTAATCCCTTCTTGAAAACATTTTGACAAAATCCTCTTTTGGAGAGTGGCTTATGATAAACTTTCAATCTATGGCCATTCACAATAAGAGGAGTTTGAAACTCATCAATGGTCTTGATTCTTACCGATCCATCGCAAAGATCTTGTCAACTTCATATGGCTCAAGCCAATGAGTCCGAAATTTTCCTTGAAAATATTTAAACTTCTGTAATCAAATAACAATGCCCAATCTCCTTCTTGAAACTTTCTTCTTTGATGTACTCTGTCATGCCATTTAGTTCTTTGATATTGAACTAGACTGGCTTCTTAAAATTGCTTCTTCAGTTCGATCTCATCTAGCTCATTCAACTGCTTCTCCATTCTATGCTTTTAAGCCATAAGTCCATCCCCAATCGAACTGCTATCTTCAAGGTCTTGACTTGGAACTCAATGGGGAGCAAGACTTATTTCCCATAAACAAGTTCATAGGGAAAATGTCCTCGTTGTATTTCTCCCATGTAGTTCCTCAGAGGGCCCACAAGGCTTCGTGAATCCTCTCCGCCCACCCTTCTATGTGATGAACAAGCTTTCTGTGATGATACTTTCAAGAATCCTCTTATTTGTGGACTCCACTGACCATTTTCTTTCATGGGATGGTAAGGAGGAGATATTATGTGCTTGATTTTGTATTCTCTCTCATCAACTTCTCCACCAAATTGATGAATTGGCTCCCCCGGATCTGGCTGCCTTCTTGGAACACCAAAGCGAGTAAAAATATCCTCATAAAGAAAATGAATAACCGAATTTTCAAAAGAGTTAGATATCAATGCTTGCTTTCACTCATTTAGTAACATAACTGCAGACAAAACCAATATATACTCTTCTCGCTTTAGATGGTGGATTAATAGGTCCAATGAAATCAAAGCCCATTTTTTCAAAGGGTTCAATGAGTACCGTGGGTTGTAATGGAATTTCATTTGAAAGGGTAGGTTTCCTACTCTTTGGCAAACACACCTTTTTACATATTGTTTTGCATCTTTGAAGAGGAAGGCTAACAATATTCTAAAGAGAGGATTTTATAGTCAGCCCTTTTGTTCCAGCTTTCCACCACATGGTTCATCATGACATGCCTTTAAGAATATCGTGCATTTCATCTTCCCGATACACATCTTCTGATCACAAGACTGCCCTGCTTTAAACAATTCTAAGTAGAAATCCATGAATATTTTGAACTCTCCGAATAATTTTTTCGTTTTTCACTTGAAATAAATGTGAAGGTAGTTTCTCAGAACTAAATAGTTAGCAATATCCGCATACCAAGGGGTCTTAATAGCACGTAAACAAGCATTCATCAGAAAACTTATCCTCTACAGAGAATCTTCTTTAGTATTATGAATCCTAGACAAGAAATCAGCTAATCAGATTTTTGTTTTCTCTCGGTCTATCCAACACAAAGAATATTGAATTCTGCAAAAGCAAAAGCCATCTTGTCACTCCGCCATTAGTGAAAGGTGTTTGTTCATCAAATATCTAATTGGTGTAATGGTCAAGATGAATAAAAGTTTCATACTGTTATGTAATGTCTAAACTTATTAATCGTACGAACAATGCCTAAAAACTCTTTTTCTACCACAGATAGTTCAACTCGTGGAAGTCAAATTTTTACCGGTGTAATAAATGGCATAAGGAACTAAAACTTTTTGACCCAACACAACTCCTAGAGCCGTATCCGAAGTATCCGTAGAAATATGGAAAGTGGAGTTTCCACCTGGTCCTCTTAAGATGTGTCGATATTCTTGTTTTCAAAGTTTCAAAAGTTGATTGGTCAACGGATCCCATTTAAATTCACAAACTCTTTTGTAAGCAATTTGGAAGAGTGGAGATGTTATTTTAGTAGTTTTCTATAAATCTTCTATAGTAAATCCAGAACTTAGAAAAACTTCTAACATCTCTTTTTCGACAATTTGGAATAGGCAACTTGGAAATGACTTCAACTTTGATCTATCAACCTTAATCCCATCTCCCGAAATATGAAGTCATAAACAATCCCTTCAAGAACATCATAAAGCATTTTTCATGGCTTAATGAAAGGTTTGTTTCTTTACATCTTATAAGAACTTTTCCAAATTTCTAATGCTCTTCAAATGAATTACCATAACCGTAAAATCATCCATATAAACCTCTACAATATCATGGATTAGATCAGAAAAATCCCTAGTAATCGCTTCTTTGGAATGTTGCGAAAATATAACCCAAAGGAAGCACTCGCAGGGCAAAGCCCCCATGGACAAGTAAATGTGGTCTTATCTCGATCTTCAAAGCACTCGAATTTGATTATAGCCACTAAACCATCCAAAATGAAAAGTACTTTTTACCCGCTAATGTATCTACTACCTGATCAATAAAAGGCAAAGGAAAGTGATCCTTTAAAGTTGCTTTGTTCAATTCCTCAGATCAATGCATACCCTCCATTTACCATTCTTTTTAGGTACTATAACCAAAGGAGAAACCCATCGGCTATCCGAAATTGGATAAATTTAAGTTTACACAGTAGTTTTTGGAGCTCTTCTTCTTTCACTATCTCCCTAAGATTTGGATTCATCCTTCTTTGAGGTTGTCTCGATTGCCCACTGTTTTCCTCAATATAGATGGGATAGATAAGTCTTAGGATCAGTACCCTTCATGTCGTATACTCCCAAATGCAAAGAAATGTTTTGCAAGATTTGTTTGCCCTTCTTGTTGTGATTTTTCCATATGTTTGTTGATATTCAATGTTTTTCCGGAAAAATCTCAATAGTAGAACTAACAAACTCTTCCATAGAGTAAAGAGACATTTGTCTTGATGATAAATATTCTATGTCGATTCCAACCGAAATTGTGTGGGGTCATATTCTCAAGATGTCTCAAAATTTTCTAATGTGTTCGTAATTTGACTATCCTCACTGATTTCAGAAATGGTAAAGATAGGTTGTATAGTGTCCTCATCATCAACCCATCTATTGTCTCCTACTGTGATTTCTCTGCTGGAGAATACAAATTGAATTTCTTTGTCGAATTACCATTAGAAATGCACATGTCCCTGCATCTACAACTAATAAAAGCACACCAGGCCAGCCGTCTTCTTAAAATAAGTGGGTGCTCCTCTTAGATTACTCTTGGGGAGTCAAAATCATAAAATCTACCGGATATTCCCAAGAATCTAAGGAGACCGAAATATCTTCTAATACACCATCTGCTTAATAACTGATCGATCCGCAAGTCATATAGCAGCAAAGTAGGTGTAAAGAAGGTTAGGAAATTTTAGTCATACCCATAGTTCTGTCTACTCATAATGTTGATAGCAGCCCCTAAGTCAATCAATGTGTTTGGAATTTCTAGTCCCATTTATATGTGTCTTGACACAATTGACTTCTCGATCTACATGCGTAAGCTTCCATTTGCAATTTTTCCCATCATAATATCTCTAATCTTTCCTACTGTGGATTCTTCTGTGTTTTTAGCTCTCCTTCCGTCTTTTGAAACTCCAACTCCTTTATGGTTTTTGCTGTGAATATGAATCTCTCGAATGGTTTGTAGCAAGGGAATCTTGATACAAACATTTTTCAATTCATCTAGAAAGTCATAAAGTTAGGCAACAAGACTTGTTTTTCCACCCCCCTTATCAATTTGTAGTTCCTTTCATAGAAAAGGAGGTGTAGATGAAGATGCAAAAAAGTTGCTCAACTATAGGAGTTGTGGGTGTTAACTTTTCTTTTCTTTTTTGAATATTTGAATTTTGAAGAGATTCTTCCTTTAACCCTTATTGACTTGAAGAGAATCCTCTCGTATGTATCTTGCTCTTTTGGATATCTATAGAAGGTTTTTCTAAAACTTACTTGTGATTCGAGTTGTACATCGTTGAGAGGAAATAATCATATAGGTAGGAAAAATTGCTGTCCTTCTACCATGTTAGTATTCGAGGATTCTTATTGTTAGATTTGGCAATGGCTGAGCTGGAAGTTGATTTGTCTTTTTTTGGTATGGGAGCACAGAGTTGAGGATTTGGATTTTGTTGAGAAGGTTGTTGTTGTGGAAATGGCAATGAAATTTTGTGATTTGGGTTTGGAAGTTGTGGAGCTTGTTGATTTTGAAAAGATGGAGGATATTGATAAAAATTGAAGAATTCCATAAGGATTTTGCATCCCTTGTACCCATGGTCGACATGAGTTTTGATGTTGGGGCCAAGTGCTGCTGGTTATCCAATTTGGTGGGGGTTTGAAAATTCATGTGGTTGTTAAACCCCTGAGTTTGTTGTCCCCGCCAAGGTCTCCTTTGCGACAAAACAGAGATTCTACCGAATTTGGGTCTTCTTGAAAAACATCTTTGAGTCTAGGAATTGAAGGACACAATCCTGATCTCATGATTCTATGAGAAAATCATACATGTTTCTACAACTTTTGCATCCAAGGGACATTCCCTTAAAGCATGTTTCTTCTCACATTTCGCAAGATGGCTAAAGCACTGCCGCTTTCTCTCGTCAGGTTGGATTTTAAGGGTGTCTAGCTGTTCACTAAGGCTCCCAAGATATCGTTTGAACTCATCAAGAATATTACCAATCTCCTCATTTACTTACCGATCCAGTTTGCAGATTTTTTAGCTCCTCTAATAAGAGAAGGATCCTCGTGCCCTTCTCCCTGCTTTTTTAGATTTTCTCTCGAGAGAGATGGGATTACATAGTTTTGTTATGTCATGAAGTGGGAGTTGAGAAATATCTCCTTTCCCCCATCATGTTTAAAATATATATCCATTCATCTCTAATGGCTTTTAATATGAGGGCTTAAGGTTTCATCATCTATGTTGCTCTATCTTTGCTCTTTTCAAGTTGTATTGAAATCTTTTCAAGTAAGTCTTCCAAATTTTCATCTTCTTTTTGCATCATCTTGAATACCTCATCCCTTGATTGGTGGGCATACAATAGTCCAAGTATCTATCCAAAAATGTTTGTTTCATATCATTCCAAGTCCTAATAGATTGAGTGGCTAATCCCAGACCCATTTCAAATCGCATCTTTTCAAAGTTGAAGGAAACAGCTTTGAGTTTTTGAGAATCTTCCATATAGTCATAGGTTCGGCACACAACTTCAAACTCAAAACAGAAATGTTTCGTGGTCCTCGCCCGCAATCCAAAGTTAGGGAGGACAAGATGGTGAGATATTTTTCATTGTTGCATGAGTTTCCTTATCAACTATAGGAATCCAAACAAGTTGTCTCCTTTCCCTATTTCTACCATTATTTCCTTCACCATTGTTGTCTCTATTGTTTCCTCCTCTTCTACCCTCTACCTCTACCTCTCCATCTATTATCCTCCGCCATGATAGTTTCTTTAGAGTCCTTAAAGTCCTCTAGTTTTTCTACCAAGGAGAATGAGAGAAGTCTCTTTGTTTTCTAAATGGGATTGAGTAGGTGGTATAGAGAATCCTCTAATTCAGCTTGTTCCTCACTTCCAAAATCTTAAGGCCAGGGTAGATGGTGGTGAATCTGGTCTATGCCTTGAAGAAGATGGAGTTGGGAAAATCGAACTCTTGGCTTTAGCTATAAACCTTCCCCAGAATCTCTCTGCCTTATGCATTACTTTTTATTTTTATTTTTTTATTTTTTTTTAAATTTGGGCTAATAATCCTCTTTATGATCTTCCGGTGTCACACTAGGTAAGAAGAGAGCATACTTAAGAAATTACTAAACCAATAACTCTCTTTTCTCGATCCTCCGCATCACACTAGTGCAAGAGGAGAGCATACTTCAAGAAGTTATCAAGTTTTCCCTTCTTTTTATGATTTTGTGTTTTTTTTTATAAGAAATTCGCTACCTATTTACACCACCTGCAAGAACGCGCCCAAAATGTTTGGTCAATTTAGTTTATCCCTAATCACGCATTTAATTTGTCAATCCGGGATTCGTAGTCGATGAAGTACAGACTATATGTGCAAGATAACCTCCGGCTTCTAACTTTTTGTCGCTTTCCTGGTTTTCTAAGGTGAAATGGAAATTCTAAAATGAAAACAAGTATGGTTATATTTGTTCAAGGAAATGATATCCCCTATAATGATTTACCAACTTGAAACTTAAAAAGGAATTTGAATTTTTCAATGACAAAACTTGAAAGGAATAAAACAGATCAATAAATGAAAAGATTAAGTCTAATAAATCAAAAACAAGAACTATGAGCATGAAACTAAACGTATTCTTTAAGCTGCCTAAAACAAAAAGAAACTATGCTTAAAGAAATTCAAAATTGCAACAAAGTAAATCTAAATCGATACATCAATTTATCTTCTGATCCTTCATCATTAGTCCTGGCCATGATTTTCGAAGTAACCATAAACAACTTGAGAATCGATATCTAACTTGCAGAGAGTAAACTAATATCAAACCATACATTCATAATTAAATCCCCACCATCATCCAATGGCGATGGAGGTAATCGAAGATGTCATGCACAATTTAACATTTCTAACTTGCAGAAGGAAACTAATACTAAACTACACATTTCATAATACAATCCCTCACCATCACCCACCGTGGCTTTGAGTAACTGAAGATGTTATGAGCAGTTTAATATATTTAATTTTGCGTAAGGAAAACTAATACTAAACTACACATTTATAATACAATCCTCACTCATCACCCACTCAGGGTTTTCAGTGAGAATCGAAGATCTTTATGAGCAATTTAATATATCTAATTTTGCGTAAAGGAAACTAATACTAAAACTACACATTTCATAATACAATCCCTCACCATCATCTGCTACCCGTGGCTTTCTTGAGTAAGTAACCGAAGATGCTATGAGCGCTTTAATGTATCTAAATTTAACCATCGAAACAATTAAGCAAACCGAGTTAAACAAAGCAATACCTAAATGAAAAATGGTAAAACTAAGAAAAACACATTAGTAACAGAACAATGCTAATTCCATTTCATTAGTCAAAAAGCTATGAAATGCTCCTATACCTATCTATAACCCGAAACAAGAACACCGACTGATTAACAACATAAACATGAAAGATGTATGAAATGGAAAGGGTGAAAGTTTATAAAAACGTAAATGAAAAAAATGAAATGTATAAACATGTGAATGATTATGTTATCAATGAGCTTTAAAGAAATGAAATAAGAACTATACACTAATGCACAAACCTTAGCCGAGCAGTAATGTCTCTCACACTAGCCTTGGCAACGATCTTCAAGTACGAATTAAGTTGGAAAACAGAGTCTTCTTTATATTAAAATGCAAATTGCTAACAAAAGAGTAGTATTATGCTCAAAGGCAACAGAATGCATATTGCTGAAAGGCATCTCTAATAAATGAACAGAGACTAATCAGGACTAACTCTATATGCATATGCAAACGCGTTATATATAACAAAAGAAATATAACTCAGTTTCCTAAAGTTTATGTCGTAACACGTAGATTCATTACGTCCACTTCGATCTAGGATCATGGCCGTGGTTGGAAAATCTATGAGAAGGTGGATGCTTGAATTCGACCATGGAGCCATGTATGATAAGCCGATTTGTCCTCCGCAAGCTCGAAACGGCCATATGAACCTTTACGTGACACGAATGAGTCCCGTCACCGGTAAGATTCCCATGTGTTGACTTCCATGTGGACGCCTTTGACCGCGGCTTCTTTAGGGGATGAGTTTGTCTTCGAACTAATAGGACACGAACCATGTCCACATCATTCCCGACTTGGTTTATTGGCTCAAGTTTCAGACACTCGTAACATAGAGTTTCACAAAATAGTCATGAAAGAAGGTGAAGAACATGCAAAGTGGCAAGATTCCAACGAATGAACAAAATCTAAATCAAATAGAAAATACAAAAATATAATTAAAAACCATGTTAGATTCTCTTTGCAAATGATATTGACAACTTGGGAGTGTCTGTGAGTGAAAAAGGCAGAAAAGTGTATGGAAAAAGATGCGTAATTGCACTCAACAATAATCCGTAATCGATAGATATTGAGAGAAATATATAGCATTATGAGCTTTGAAGAAATACTTGTCTCGATGAAGTGATGACCTCTTGCTTGAATTTGATGGTGGACGAGGATTGTATGTAGGATCATATAATATGATGAAGAGAGTTGTCGTTGATGGCAACCCACCTAATGAAGATGAAGACATGAGATCAAGACACGTGTTGTCCTTGATGAAACCACCCGATGAAGTTATTCTCGACCTGATGGGCTTGGTAAATGATGTAAATCTGATATGAAATGACATGTTTGTTAGCAATATGATGCCGAGTGTTGTCCTTCTTGAATGGCAACTTACTTGATGAAGTTGTGCTTGATAGAATATGTCTTGGATGAACTGTTAAAGATGTAACCGATGTATCTACAAGGAGGCTGCAGGTAATGAAGAAAGGAATTCAAATATGTGCTAGATCTATGATGAAAAGAGTATGTCTCAAGGCATACGCCGATTTGTCTAGTAGAAGTCGCCATGCACGCGAATCAACGTGCTGCTGTCGCCACATGGGAAAAAGCGCCAAAAAGTGCAAAACCAGGGGGTAACCACCATGGTATTGACCCATCAGACAATGATTTGCCTAAATGACCCCCGTCCTCAGAATACCATCGAAGTAATGTAGTTTTGGGCTCATGGTATTGTTTTGGCTCATGGTATTGAAAAAGGGCTCATGGTATTGAAAAAGGGTAAACCTATATAAAGAGAAGAAATTCATTGTGCAAATGATAAGCATGGGAGCAAGATGTTCCGAGCTTGAATGAATATTTCCAGAAGTGGTATCTCAGAGTGAAAGGGTAAAGGTTTATAATAGATCTGAATCTATGATGCACCTATGAAGAAATGATGAAGCGAAATATCTAGATCCGGAATGTATTTGTATCTGCTAGACCCGTTTTATGGAAGGCTTAGATCCTCGAGATGAGGCGAACATCCGTCCGAAGTAAAGGGTAAATCTGAATTGAATATCTGATCCTCAAGAAGTATGGTCATTCTACAATGGTTGAATATCTATACGCTATTTCACGTAGAGGAAGGCTAGAGACACAAGCCGCCAAGAGAAAGCGAGTATGCGCAATGAAATGAGCTCGTAATATGTACGTAGGTATACGCCGGTTTGTGTGAATCCACAAAGGTGATACGCGACATCGTAGAAAGGAGCGCGTATGCAAACTAGGGCTCATGGAAGTCCGTGAAGAAATGTCCGATCCGTTTCATTGGTTTATCGATATCCACATAGTTATATGTATCTGTTTGTGGTTGAATGTGGCTTAAAAGTAATGGAAAGGGTCTAGTCTCGAAAATAGGATGAAATGTGGCTCCGGTAAGGGTGTCCTAAAGGAAGCTTTGGATCCATGTGAAATTGAAATGTGGTCCATAGAGGAGGGTGTCGTAGGGTTGTAGCCTTCAACAGGTGGTAACTCCTTCCGTGTGAGGCTGGTAAACGAGATCAAAGTGGCCGTAGCTCCTCTGTGAGGCCGGTAAACGAGAGCAGGGGGTCGTAGTTCCTTCCAGAGAGGTTTCGGTAAACGAGAGCAGGGGTTGTAGCCCCTTCCGTGAGAGGCCGGGTAAACGAGTCAGGGGTTGCTTCCCTTCCGTGAGAGCTCTGGTAAATGAGCGCAGGTGGGTGCCCGCGTCGGTAGAGTCTCGCACCAAAGACATATGTTGTAAGACAGCCTTCTCTATAATAAAATATTGAAGGCCGAAAGAATCATAAAGTGGTGGTTTTCTCCCCGACTCTGGGTTTCCACCTAAAAATCCCGGTGTTCATGTGTGATGCTTTGTGTGATGGTTTATTCTGGTCTTATCGCACATGTTTAATGCTTTATAGAACATCTACGAATGAATGATGGAATGATATAAGTGAAGAACTAATGGCATAATTAGATCTCTGTGTATTACGTAGTTTTATGAAGGATATCTCGCGTGTATACGCTATTTGGCTTCGCAAAGTAGCGTATGGGTTTTAGAGCATGAAAAATTAAAATTTCGGGGCTGTTCCTAAATACCGATCTACCCCCCTCTCAAACATTTTTCCCAACAATTGGTATCGCAGCAGTTCTTCACAGTAAGCTTCGATCGCTTGAAGGGAGATCCGCGCAATGGGAAGTCAAGAAGTGGAGGATGTCTATAAAGCCACTCTATTCAATGGAAGCAATCCGATATTCTGGAAGGTGCCTATCAAAGCATATCCGCAAAGTCTTGGTGCAGAGGTAAGGGCAATCGTGGAAGAAGGTTAATACCCGCAAGTATTCCTACCGATGCAAATTTAAAGGAAGAAGTATGAAATCAATGCCAAAGTAGTTGAATGTCTTATTAGAAGCATGTCCGAACTGTAATTACAGCAGATGCAGCCTACATTCAAAGAAAAAGAAATATGGGACAAAAATCATTCTAAGCCATGAAGGAGACACAAAGTGTAGTGCAAAACTCCAAACTCTCTTTAATTGAATATGAAAATTTAAGGATGCATAGTGATGAAATTATTAGCTTTTCGTCTAGATGATATTGTGAATCGAATGAGAAATTTGGGTGAAACCATGAATCGATACTACTATGGTGGAAAAAGTCTTAAGATCCTTGACTTCAACATTTGACTCTAAATTTTCAGCCATTGAAGAAAGGCAAGATCTCAAGAAACTTTACTATTGTTCAATTACATATATTCTCGATCACAAAATGAGACAAGGAGGTCCTTCTCTCAAATCAAAGAAGTCGCTTTTTAAGGTATTCGTAAGAGGAAAAAGAAAAGGAAGTTGTCAAAGAATCCAGCTTATAACTGGCGAAGAAGAAGCGAATTTCATGAGAAAACTCCAACTAGAACCGGAAGATTCAAAGGTGCTTCCTTCAAATGTTTTTGGAGTGTGGCAAGTTGGTCACTATGCTGCTAAATGTCCTTATAAAGAAAAACATGGTAAAGGAAAACAATTTGAAAAGAGGAAGATTTATTATGCAAATGAAGATGATGATGAAGTGTCCATGAAGATGAAGAAGATTCCGACTCAAGCTCTACAAGTGCTCATGGCAAAGAAGCAAAAGAAGAAGGTTACTCTATAAAAGGAGATACTCTAAATCATGTATAAAAAATTGAAGAAGATGAAACAGATTCTCGACTTAAGCTCTACAAGTGCTCATGGCAAAGTGGAAAAAGAAGAAGGCTACTCAAGTAAGGAGATATCTCAAAAAATTGAAGAAGATGAATTTGATAGTGATTTGGGCCCTTGTAATCTTCTTGTGCAAGCAATGGTGTAGAAAGTGAAAGTAAAGTTGTGGATCTAGAACAAGCTATCAAGATCAAAGTTGAAGAACAACAAAGAAATTATTAAGAAAGATTCTATCTACAAAGAGATGATCTCTCAAATGAAAGATCAAATAGAAATGCTGAATGGACATGTGAAAGACTAAAGGTTTACACGGCATCCAATCGAATTAAAGAACTAGCGTAAATCAACGATCTAAATGCAGATCTCAAAAATCAAGCAAGAAGAATGAAGGAATTGAAGTCGCAATCATCTTTCATAAATGACCTTGAAGCATCAAATAAGAAGAATGAAGAACCTCCGTCATTTGAAAAGGAAGGCCTTGAAGCGTAAATCATCTCTCAAAGAAGATCCGGAAAATCAAATAAGAAGAATGAAGAGTTGCAACAAATATGTGAAGAAAATGAAAATTGGTTGAAAGAAGAGATTCTAAATCAAGGATCAAGTAGAAGATGGAAGAAGGAAAGAAGAAAGCATGACAAAGCAATATCAAGCTCTGGAGGTTGAGGTAAACATTCTCAAAGGTAAATTAGAAGAAAAGGTTAAAATTTTGAGGTTTCAAGATAAGATTTTCAATATTTTGGAAAATATTCTTGAGTAATCAAAGGTCTCCCGCTATCAAACTTGGTCTTGGTTTTAGAAACTATTAAAGGAGAATCTAGCTCACAAGGAAGTGCTAAAAATTCAAGAGAATGTCAATGCAAAAAACCCGGGCGTGTTGAAAGAGACAAAGTCAACCAACAATGATGAGATCTCAAAGGAAATTATCAATAATGTTGAATGCTTTAAAATGTCATAATTATGGGCATGTTGGCAAAGAAATTGCAGAACATATCATTTCAGCCTCAAACAAACAAGCTTCCTACATAGAAAGGTACTGGTTTCTTCAAGGGATATTTTGCAACAAGTATGGACATAAAGCAGTCAATCGTAAAAGGACGAGGATTAGAAATATTCATTATGATCCTTATGCTTATTTCTCTCGACACATGAGATGTTATTCTTGTAACAATTATGGACATGTAGAAAAGGAATGCAAAAGCTGGAACAACCAGAAAGTGACAATTTTCAACACATAGTTAGGAAGTTCAAGCAAATTTGAAAGAAGGAGGAATTAACCAGAGATTATAATTGGGATTCTACCGTTAAATATCCGCTCTCAAGCTTACTTCTCTTATTGATCGCAGAATGATGTGGGATACATTATCACCCTAGCAATGTATCGGGCCACAAGGGAGCAACAAGATTACACTTTATGGTTATTGATTTATTTTTCTGGTTATATGTATTTCTCGACAAGAGCATCCGATATGAAGAAGCTGTGTGCACAGAAGTTACAATTGTGGGTAGATGAAGGATCAGAAAAATTTCTATGTCACTCCTTCATATATGTTCTATGAATGAAAGTCGCGCATACACGTTAAGTTCCAAAGAGATAATGTGTATGCATTTATGATAAAAGAATTGGGATGACAGCCTTAAGACCGGGAGTAGAGGTTCGTGTATATCATTCTTAATTGTTAATAATCAGATATCGATCAGACATCTTTTTAATTTCTCGGCTTTAAATAATGATGATATGATACTTGGTTACTTAAGTTGAAGATTATGGATGAGTTCTATCTCGCTTGTTGATGAAGAGTATTCGTTGCTGAGATGAAAGTCTTATAATTCAGAGATAAGGATGATCATGCAAGAGATTGTTGTCGATGACTTGTCATAAAGGTATTCAAAGGTACGTTAAGGAGGAGCACTCCAAGTTCATGGGGAGCAACAAAGTTAAATACTAATGATTGCATTGTTGGCATCTATGATCGCTTATTCTTTGATTATTTTGATACTCATGCTTAAATGATGATGGCTTGGTACATGATTTATTATGATGAGAATTTGAATGAGCCCCGTTTTGGCTAAGCTTACAAAAGTTTATCTCGTTGGATGAAAATTGGAAGTCTTATGAGCCGAGATAAGAATAGATCATGTAGTTTGGCCACTGGTGGTTGTTCTTTCACATATGCAAGATCTCATGTTAAATCCTAAAGATCATGGTGATATTGGACCACATGGATGATTGACATGGCATTTGAAGATGTTGTTTGTATGATAATTCCCAAGATTGGATGATGCCGCAAAGAATCAAGGCTTGTGATACAACTGCTGGATGACGCTGAAGACACAACTACACCGTTCCCCATCTATCCTAGGTCCAGTAGCGCTCAAATATCCTGCAGGTAAAGAAGTCAATAAATGTCTTTTTCACAGGACTGATCTGTTAAATATATATAGTATTGGATATGCGGGTTTCGAATTGGCTTGGGCCAAGGTATATACGCGATACAGTTCATGCACGTAAACCTTATTGCCCTGATTACTAACAATTTTCTGCTGAGTCAGCTTCTCTTCACATACGTGTACCGCAAAGGTCGCTTGGTATCTATGATACTCATGGTATCTCGTGGTGTTTCGGCCTTCATAATTCTATTTCTAATGTTTTGATAAAGATGCCTTGATGATTTGTTGGTGAAAGTGTTCAGATGCACAAAATAAGGGGGAGCCTTAGTCATATGAAAGGATGCTTGGATGTACGAGACTGTGGGGGAGCATTAGCATTGCCGAGTATAATGCATTGTTGGTATTATGTTGATCCTGAAAATGTTCTTTTTCTTCTTGAGGACCTTCTTACTGGTCTTAAATGGTCATCTTTGTAATTTGTGAAAAGGTCTGTTGAGACCCATGATGTAAAATTGTAATATTCGCTCATGTAAGGACTTATCAAATTTGTAAACCCACTTGGTTGGGTAGCCTAGCTTAAATGTAAACCACTCTTGGTTGGGTGAAATGAGTTGAAATGTGTAAACTCCACTTGGTTGGGTACTTGAGTCTTATATGTAAATCCACTTGGTTGGATATTTGATGTAAGTATGAGTCTTTATGATAGGAAGTTCATAGAGTCTTGCACTTCATTGAAAAATATGTTTGAAGATTCAATGAACTCCGGGGGAGCTTGGTCACGCTCGCATATATATCGATCCGTTAACGCATCTTCCACATGCGGAGAAAAGGGGAGAGTATGTTGGTTTTGATCCACCCTTTTCCCTTGATGTCATGGGACAAGACATGGTGTTTGAATGAAGAGAAAGAATGGTGTCAAAAATGGGGAATGCATGGTGTCCTTTGCCTTAAATTCTATCCATAGGTAAATCTCAAACACCATTGTGGTTGCCATCAAGTCCAAAGGGGGAGATTTGCTGGCAATATGATGAAGAGAGTTGTCCTTGATGGCAACCCACCTAATGAAGATGAAGACATGAGACCGTTGGACATGTGTTGTCCTTGATGGAAATCCACCCGATGAAGTTATTCTTGACCTCGATGATCTTGGCAAATGATGTAAATCTGATATGAAATGATGTTTGTTAGCAATATGATGCTTGCAGTGTTGTCTTGAAATGGCAACTTACTTCGATGAAGTTGTGCTTGATAGAATATGTCTTGATGAACTCCGTTAAAGATGTAACCGATGTATCTATTAGTGAGTACGTAAGGTAATAGAAGTTGAAAGAATCAACATGTTCTAGATCTAAGTGATGAAAAGAGTATGTCTCAAGGCATACGCGGATTTTTCTAGTAGAAGTCGCGTATGCACGCGGGAATCAACGTGCAAGTCACAGATGGGAAAAACGTCAAAAAGTGCAAAACCAGGGGGTAACTACTCATGGTATTGACCCATTGTATTGGGTAATGATTCGTCTAAATGACCCGTCCCGAGAATACCATTGGAAGTAATGTAGTTTTGGTCTCATGGTATTGTTTTTGGCTCATGGTATTGAAAAAGGTTTTGCATTGGAAAAGGTAAACCTATATAAAGAGAAGAAATTCATTGTGCAAATGATAAGCATGGGAGCAAGATGTCCGAGCTTGAATGAATATTTCTCTGTGAAGTATATCTCGTATGGAAAGGGTAAAGGTTTTATAACAGATCTCAATCTATGATGCACCTATGAAGAAATGATGAAGCGAAATATCTAGATCTGAATGTATTTGTATCTGCTAGATCTCGTTTATGGAAGGTTTAGATCTCATAACATCTCATTCAAGTAAAAGGGAAAATTTTGAACCGAATATCTGATCTCAAGAAGTATAAGCCGCTTCTACAATGGTTGAATATCTATATGCTAGTTCGCCGCAGGGAAGCGTATATACGTCGTCGAAGAGAAAGCGATATGCGCAATGAAATGAGCTATGTAATATGTACAGAGTATACGCCGGGTTTGTGTGAACGTAGCGCGATATACGCGACAGCATCGAGAAAGGAAAGCGTATGAAAACTAGGTTTGGCGACTCGTGTAAGAAATGTCTCTGAATCAAGCTACGGTTTACCGATATATGTCAAGTAAGTTATATGTATATGTTTCATGGTTGAATGTGCTTAAAAGTATGGAAAGGGTCTAGTCCGAACAGGGATGAAATACCGGGTGTCCTAAAGGAAGCTGATCCAAAGTGTGAAATTGATGAAACGTGGTCCAGAGGTAGCCGAGGGTTGTAGCCTTCTGGGTCAGGTAGCTCCCTTCCCGTGTGAGTCAAACGAGACTGGGGGTCGTAGCTCCCTTCAAGGTGAGGGTCAGTAAATGAGAGCAAAATGCTCCCTTCCAGAGGCCGGTAAACAGAGCAGGGTCGTAGCCTTCCGGTGGAGAGGCCGGTAAACGAGTCAGGGGTTGGAGCTCCCTTCCGTGAGAGTTTGCAACGAGTGCTGTGTGGGTGCCTCGGCGGCTGTAGAGTTCATCAAAGACATATGTTGTGATGTTTTCTGGTAATAAAATATTGAAGGCCGAGCAACTCGGTAGAAAGTGGTTTTCTTCCAATGGGTTTCCACCTAAAAATCCCTGTTCATGTGTGTGATGCTTTGTGTGATGGTTTATTCTGGGTCTTATCGCACATGTTTACCGTTTTTATAGAACATCTAATGAATGAATGATGGAATGATATAAGTGAAGAACTAATGGCATAATTAGATCTCGTGTATACGCGAGTTTTATGAAGGGATATCCGCGTGTATACGCTAGTTGGCTTCATCAAAGTAGCGTATGGGTTTTAGATCATGAAAAAGTAAAAGTTTCGCTTGCCCTAAATAATCGATCTCACCCCCCTCTCTCGCATTTTTTCCCAAATGTATTCCATGGCTTGGTGAATGGGTATTGTTTTCCTAATCCTCTGCTATGTTTTCTTAGTTTATCGTAAATTTTTTCATGCTTCTTGCTTGTTGTAGGTTAGTAAAGAATAAGTTTGAGATATGCCCATGGAGGCACCTCAAATTTCCCGATCTATCAGATCTTAAATGTTTTCATCTTTTCTCGCTCTATGTCAAAGATTCCTTAATTGTTCTTTGGTACCCTCAAGAACTTGTTATTAGTTTCATTAATGGTTATTATGTATACTGCCTAGTATGATTCAAGGTATGCCCTCGACACTGTAAAGCCAATCAAAACTCCATTTCTAAAATCTCTCTCTCCGAATTATTGGTTGTTTTAGTTAAGTCAAAGAGGTCTTTCTTTTCCCTTTTTCTATGCTTTGCGCCTTATTTCAAAGTTCTTGATAGCTCAAGATATGATGTTTAGGAGTTTTCTTTCATAGATTGATTTGTTTGTTTATCTTATTTGTTTTCTCCCCAAAAAAAATCGAAGGTGATTTTCCTAAAGTTAGAGGGTCTTATACTTCTAAGTATCACTCGATTGTTTATTTTCTCGTATCTATCACTTTGTGTTTCATTCATAGAGATTAATGTAGGGAAAAAATACCGAGAGGGGGGGTGAATCAAAGATTTATCGTATATTCAAAACTTTTACTTTTTCACTCTCTAAACCCATACGCTACTTTCATTTAGTAAACTCACGTATACACGCGGATATTCTTCATACAACTCGCATATTAGCAGAAAGATCTAAATATGCGTATATTTATTAACTTAGTTCTTCAATATTCATTCATCCGATGTTAAGTTAATAGTAAACATGTGTAGTAACAATAGAATAAACCATCACACAAAGCATCACACATGAACACCAGGATTTTTAGGTGGAAACCCAAGTCGGGAGAAAAACCAATCGTCGGCAGCTTGCTCACCTTCAATGTTTTATTATAGAGAAAACATCTTACAACATATGTGTCGGGCGCACTTACCAAAGACACGTGCACCCACCGCCATTGCTTACACTTTCCCGGAAGGGGAGCTCCAACCCCCGACTCGCTTACTAGCCTCTCCGGGAAGGGAACGCCACCTCTCGATCTCATTTACTACCTCACCGGGAAGGGAGCTACAACCTCTCGATCTCTCGTTTATCACTCTCTACTCGGAAGGGAGCTACAACCCCCCGATCAAGCAGGACTTCGCGCACCTTACTAATTACTCGTTTCATCAATTTTCACACCGGATCCAAAGCTTCCAGGCCAAATCCCTGTGCCACGTTTCATCATATTTTCAGACGTATCCACTCCATACGTTTAAGCATAGTCAAACATGAAACTGACACACATAACTCACCGACGTGATATCAAGAACCAGCTGGTAATGTATCTACATTTCACTACAGACTTCAAAAAATCCTAGTTTGCATACGCGATTTCTTTCATCGATGTTTCAAGATATACGCGCTTCGTTTCACATAAACTACCGTATACTGTATTAAAATTACGTATCTAATTTCATTGCGCATATGCGTCTTTCTCTTCAAAGATAAGCCGCACATATACACGCGCTTCCTCTCGCGGTGAACTAGCGTATGATTCTTCGTACATTTAGGTCATCGTAATGCTTCGTACCGTATACATCACACGTATTTAACCCTTTACTTCGCACAGACAGAATCACTTTATCTCGCATCTAATCATTCCATAAATAGATCTAGAAAATACGATACATTTCGTATCTAGATATTCCGCTTCATCATAGGTGCATCATAGATTCAGATCTATCATCAAACCTTTACCCTTTTCCCATGGCTGTAGAGAGTATATTTCACACAGAGAAGTATTCATTCAAGCTCGTACATCTGCACCCGCACTCATCATTTGCACAATGAATTTCTTTCTTTATAGGTTACCCTTTTCAATACCATGAGCCAAAACCACATTACTTCCGATGGTATTCTGGATTCCGGGGTCATTTAGACGAATCATTACTCAATACAATGGGTCAATACCATGGTATGCACTCCCTTGGTTTTGCACTTTATGAGCGCTTTTGCCCATACGCCACTTGGCACGTTGTTTCCCACATTCATACGCGACTTCTCCTAGACATATCCGCGTATGTCTTGAGACATACTCTTTTTCACCATAGATTTAGCATGCCTTCGAATTTCTTTTCATTACCTCTCAGACTCACCAGATGTAATGGATTAGGTTCATCAAGACATATTCTATCAAGCACAACTTCATCAAGTAAGCGCGTCATCTTCACCGCGGTTGCCATTCAAGGACAACACTGTTACATCATATTATTAGCAAACATCATTTCATATCAGATTTACATCATTTACCAAGTCCATCGTGTCAAGAATAACTTCATCGTGTGGTTTGCCATCAAGGACAACACCTGGCTAACAATCTCATGTCTTCTATCTTTCATTTAAAGTTACCGCCATCAAGGACAACACTTTGCATCATATCAGCCAACAATCTCCCTTTGGACTTGATGGCAAATCAATGCATGTCAGTTACCACAAATGTATAGGTATATTATGAATATAATGACACCATGTCACATCTCCCATTTTTTCCACCATTCTTTCTCTTTTATTCAAACACCATGTCACTCTCCCCTTCACATCAAGGGCAAAGGGTGGATCAAAATCCAACATACTCTCCCCCTTTTCTCCGTATGTGGAGCAGTTGCTCATAGACTGGAGCATATATCAAGTGACCAAGCTCCCTCAGTTCATGCCGAATCTTCAAAACATATTTTTCTTAATGAAGTACATGACTCTATGAACTCCCTATCACAAAAGACTCATACTTACATCAAATATCCAACCAAGTGGATTTACATATAAGACTCAAGTACCAACCAAGTGGGTTTACAATAACTAACTCGCCTACCCAACCAAGTGGTTTACAAAATGACAAGTCCTTACATGACCTATCATTACAATTTTACATCATGGGTCTCAACAAGACCTTTTCATCAAATTAAAAATATGACCATTTATGACCAACACCAGAAAAAGTCCTCAAGAAAGAGAACATATTTCAGAATCCATCATAATGCCAACAATGTAATATACCAAAGAACGCTAATGTTCCCTAACTGTGGCATCCAAGAATTTTTCATATGACTAAGGCTCCCCTTAGTTTGCATCCCGAACTCTTTTCACCAACAAATCATCAAGGCATCTTTATCAAAACATTAGAAATAGAATTATGAGAACTGAACACCACCAGAGATACCAAATAGTATCAGAGATACCAACAAGATCAAGAAATTGTGAAGTCAAGAGAGCCGACTCCAAACAAAATTTGTCGTAATCGCACATACGCGGTTTTTTGTGCAGAACGCGTATATATGCGATCAGAGCCAGGAATGTAGCGTATCCAATGCCATCTTCTAAATTTATGCATTTATTCTTTGATCAAGCAAGAGAACACCCTAAATTTTCCGTCTTAGATACCTCGAATGCTTCCCCCTGCGCAGGTTTGGTAAAGATATCGCCAACTTGTTCTTTGGAGGGAAACATACTCCAACTTCACCTTTTGCTCAAGCACTTGTTCACGTAAGAAGTGATACTTGATGGGAATGTGCTGGTCTTTGAACGCATAATAGGATTCTTTGAAATATCGATGGCACTTGTATTGTCATAAGCACTCTAATGGGGACATGAGGTGTACATTTGATTTGAAAATCTTGGTAAGGTTTGCATCATCCAAAGGAGTTGAGTGCAACAAGATATGTATAAACACATATTTTGCTTCATTGTGAGATAAGGCAATAGAATTTGCTTGGCCGAACCAAGATACTAACTCTGTGGTCCCATATAGAAAGTAATTTACCACTAGTGCTTTTCCAATCATCAACACTTCCAAACCCAATCTGCATCAAGCAGTAAGCATGAAGAGTAATATCAACATTCTTTGGATACCATAGACCAAAGTCTTGGAGTTCCATGTAGATATTTGAATATTCTTTTTAACAAACTTAAAGGTGAGACTTCTTTTGGATTAGCTGAATGCCCAACAATCCCAATCGCATGCATAATGTCCGGTCTAGTCCTGAGATAAAGTAGACTTCTTATCATCGATCTATATTCTCGTTGATTCACCGTGGGAGAATCATCATGAGAACCGAGATTGCATCCGGTTATCATTGGTGTACTTACAGTTTGCATTCCTTCCATGCCATACTTCTTCGTAATTTGCTTAAGATATTTTGCTTGTGATAGGAATATACCATCTCGCAGTTTGATGCACTTGCAAGCCGAAGAAAGAATGTTAGTTCCCCAAGTAAAGACATTTCAAATTCTTTGCCGTGATGAAAAAAGAAAATTTTTGACTCATAGATTCTTCTCGTTACTCCCAAAATGATATCAACATATACAACTACAATCAACAGCTTCATCATTTTCAACTTTTGTGTATAAGCGTTGTCCTGTGAGACCCCTTGAAAATCCTTGCTGATGAAGATATTTGTCAAGACGATAATACCATGCCCTTGGAGCTTGTTTGAGACCATATAGAGCTCTTTAAGTCTACAAACAAGATTTTCATCATTTCCCAAAAATGAATCCTTCCGGTTGTTCTATATATACTTCTTCTTCTAGATCACCATTAATAAAAGAAGATTTAACATCCATTTGATAAACTTTGATTTGTTGATAACTTGAAAAAGCAAGAAACATTCTTATGGCTTCAAGTCTAGCTACAAGAGTGCAAAGTTTCTTCAAAGTCTATACCTTCGTTGAGTATACTCCTTTTGCAAAACCAGTCTAGCTTGTTTCTTGGCAACATCCCCATTCTCATTTAACTTGTTCTGAAAATCCATTTAGTTCCAATGACATTTTTATCACGTGGTCTTGCACCAATTCCCAAGTGTCATTCTTTCATTCTGATTGAGCTCTTCATCCATGGCTTGCTTCCAAAATTCATCTTTGCTAGCTTGATTGACATTGTGTGCTTCAACTGTGGGATAGAAGTGCCGTGATGACCAAGACCCCACCGCAGTTCTCCTCATTCAGACACTCGATTCCTTTGTCTCCCAAAATTTGAGATTCAGGATGATTCTTTTGAACATATCCGGATGGAGCTTTTTCGTACAGATCATTTTTCGTGTTCTTCATTAGATTCATTGTTTATATCATTTCTATTTGATGTAGAAGGCCATAAGTCACCATCATCTTCTTTGTTTGTTTTTCTTCTTGTGGAGTCGTAGGAGACTTCATCAATAACAACATCAATACATTCAACAATCTTTTCGAAGCCTTTTATTGTAACATGTATGCTTTGCTTCTTGAAGATGAGTAACCAAGAAACATCCCTTCATCTCATCCAGGTTCAAACTTGCCAAGCTTTTCATCATTATTTTTGATAAATCATTTACTTCCAAAACTCTAAATGCTTCATAGTGGGAGAATTACCATACCCGCAGTTCATATGGAGTTTTGTCACTATTTACCCGAACATGAGCCTTGTTGAGAATGTTAGTCATTGACAGTCGCTTTCACCCCCAACATGTCGAGTTCCAGAATCATCAAGCATAGCTCTAGCCATTTGTTGAATTGTTCTATTCATTCTTTCTACTACGCCATTTTGTTGTGGGAGTGCCTCATACGAGAACCTGCCTTTTTATGCCATGTTGTTCACAAAATTCAGTAAAGAATTCATTTGATGTATACATCCTCCTCGATCGCATCTAAGACACTTGATTTTAGATCCAATTCATTTTCTACCAATGCTTTGAAGATCTCGAAACTTTTCAAATGCTTCATCTTTGTGTTTAATGAACCCGATCCAACACATTCTATAGAGTATTCATCAATAAATAAGATATAGTATTCCTCCTCACGTAGTGAATTTTTCCCTGCAATCCACATATGTCGCATGAATGAGTTCAAGAGGCTTACTTGAAGATCCTTCCTTGGCATTAAATCGTACTGTCTCCGTTTACCGAATTGACAAGATTTGCATATGATACTTTCTCGGTAGATTAATATTGGGAAGATCGTTAAGAACAAATTTTGAAGTCCGCTTGCTTTGTTGATTTGAGAGAAGCTCAGATAATTCTGCATTCTCTTCTATGCCATAGCCAATTTTCTCGAAGACTCGCCAAGTAACATTGATCTTTGCGCTCAAAGATATACAAAGCTAAGCTTGGATTTCTTTTTTCCTTTTATAATAATTTTAATTCGTATCAAGATCACGAACCACACATTCTTTTGAACTAAAGACAACTTCAGCTCTCGATCACACATTTAACTTACACTACAATCGCATTATCTTAATCCATCCACATACATGACATCATTAGCCTTCACCTTTTTCTTTAGAAACACGACCCTTTTCCTTTAATTACGCCAGGAGAATCATTTCCAAATGTTACTTTCTTTTCCTTTTCTAGAGCTTTATATGTAAGGAGTTTGCTTTTTGTCACCCGTCATGTGTCTTGAACACCCACTATCAATGTACCATTGATTTTCTTCACCTTCTCGTTGCATAACGCTATCCCACAATTTTCAACCGCCCTGCTCTTTCTTTTTCCACACTTTAGAGCTTGAGGGAACATGTTCTTTGGCCGGATTCGCTTCCTACATTCGCATTCTTCATGACCAAAGTTATTGCAATAAGTACATTCAACTTCGTTTTGAAGAGGAGAAAAGTTGTTATAGGTGTTCTTCTTTTGGTTCAATATTCATCTTTTTCTTTCTTTTCTTTCTCTTGTCATGATGGTTTTATATGCAACACATTGAATAGCTTTATGGACCAAAATTGTGACATGAGAAACATTGTCCATTGAAGTAGAAATTTCATGGATCATGAAATCTTCTATTTGAATTTACCCGTTGGTTGTAGCCCTTTTGAAAGATCTCCGTGTTAGTGTCTTTGAATTGAGATGATCATGTTTTTACCTCGTAGAGATCCTTTGTTCCTTTGTTGAGTGGCTGAATGTAAAACTGCAACAAGGGTCGCTTTCAGATAATTTGGTGTCAAGTCCGGGAAGATTCCCCAAACATATCCAAGACTCCGTTCTTATAAGAGGAGACCGTTGTATCTTGATAATTTCATCTAAGGTTTCGAACCTTTAGCAACGAAGATTGAGAGTCTTCTACTTTCATTATCTTTCCTTAGACTTACTACTTCACACTCCAATTCCTCGATGTGTTTTTCCTTTTGCTTCAAGCTGATTTTCAAGAGTCTCTATGATTATGTTTCCTTCTTTCTAGGCTTACTTTGAGTTGATTGTTTTCTTCAAGAAAATCATTGTCTTCCAAAGCATCCACAAAAGTATCATTTTCTTCTCTTTGTTCAAATCTATGAGAAGTCTAAGATCTTCTTCACATTCTTCCTCACTATCGATGACCCATCACTATCTTCATTAGTATAGTAACTTTTCTTAGAGCTAGATCGGTTCTTATTCCTTCTTGCTACTTCTTTTCTTTGTGCGTATGTTTCTTTGTAAGGACATTTTGCAAGATAATGACTAACTTTTTCCACACTCAAAAAATTTGAAGGGAAGCTTACCTTTGAATCTTCCAAATACCTAGTTGGAGCTTTTCTCACAAAAATTCGCTTCTTCTTCTTCGCATATATAGCTAGATTCTTTGACAACTTCCTTTTCTTTTTCCTCTTGTAGATACCTTTAAAAAACTTCTCTTTGATTTGAGACGGACCTCCTTGTCTCATTTCAAAGAAGTCAATACCATGTAATTGAACAATAGTAAGAGTTTGCGCATCTTGCCTTTCTTCAATAGCCGAAACTTTAGAGTCAAATTTTGAAGTCAAGGATCTTAAGACTTTTTCCACCAAAGTAGTATCGCTTATGGTTTCACCCAAATTTCTCATTCGATTTTACACATTTATCCAGACGTAAGAAGAAATGGGCAATACTCTCATCACTATGCATCTTCAAATTTTCATATTCAATTCCCAAGAGTTTGGAGTTTTGCACTTTACCTTTTTGTGTCTCCTTCATAGCTTAGAATGATTTTGTCCCATATTTCTTTTGCTTCTCGAATGTAGTCGAGATCACTTTTTAGCAAATTCCCGGTTCATACATGCTTCCTAATAAGACATTTACTCGCTTTGGCATTGATTTCATACTCTTCCTTTCACAAGACTGCCGGAATACTTTCCTGTTGATAACCTTTCTTCTACGTATTGTCTACATTCATTCGAAGACTTTGCAGATATGCTTTTGTTCGTACCTTCCGTGAATATCGCATTTCTTCCAGTCAAATAGAGGTGGCTTTATAGACATCACTCCTTCTTGACTTCCCATTACGACGGATCTCCTTCGTTTTTATCAAGCTTCAGAGAAGAACTCGCTTCGATACCAATTGTAGGGAAAAATACCGAGAGTGAATCAAGTATTTACCGCATATTCAAAATTTTTTACTTTTTCACTCTCTAAAACTCCATACGCTACTTTCATTTAGTAAACTCGCGTATACACGCGGATATCCTTCATACAACTCGCGTATTAGCGTAGATCTAAATATGCGTATATTTATTAACCTAGTTCTTTTCAATATTCATTCATCTCATGTTAAGTTAATAGTAAATTATGTGTAGTAACAATAGAATACACCATCAAACAAAGCATCACACATGAACACCAGATTTTTAGGTGGAAACCCAAGTCTAGGAGAAAACCACCAAGTAGCTTGCTCACCTTCAATATTTTATTATAGAGAAAACATCTTACAACATAAGGGGCCGGGCGCGTACCCTACCACAAGATGAAGGCACCCACTGACTCCGTTTACCAAACTCTCCCCCGAAGGAGCTCCAACCCCCCGACTCGCTTACTCACTTTCCTGAAGGGAGCTACGACCCCCGATCTCATGCATTAGCCTCACCCGGGAAGGGAGCTACGACCCCCCGATCTCATTTACCAAAATTTCAATTCGAAGGAGCTACAACCCCCCGATCGAAGGCTGCGACCTTCAAGACCTTTACGGACCACGTTTCAATTTTCACCGGATCCAAAGCTTCCTTTAGGACACAACTTGCAGCCACGTTTCATCATATTTTCAGACTGACCCACTCCATACTTTTAAGCATAGTCAAACATGAAACTGATACACATAACTCATCACGTATATCAAGAAACCAGCGTAACATATCGACATTTCTTACCACAGACTTCAACAAAACGGTTTTCATACGCGATTTCCTTTCACTCGATGTCGCGTATATACGCGCTTCCGTCTACATAAACTAAATAAGGATACTTCGTACAAATTCATGTGGATCTAATTTCATTGTGCATACACGCTTTCTCTTCAGATAAGCCGCATATATACGCGCTTCCTCTGCGGCGAACTAGCGTATGATTCTTCAGACATTTAGGTCATTGCAATTCTTCAGAACATATACATCACACAGATTTAACCCTTTACTTCAGACAGATTTTCACCTTATCTCAGATCTAATCATTCCATAAATAGATCTAGCAAATACAGATACATTTCAGATCTAGATATTCCGCTTCATCATAGGTGCATCATAGATTCAGATCTATCATCAAACCTTTACCCTTTCCATACAGATATACTTCACAGAGAAGTATTCATTCAAGCTCAAACATCTTGCACCCGCACTAATCATTTGCACAATGAATTTCTTCTCTTTATATAGGTTTACCCTTTTTCAATACCATGAGCCAAAACCACATTACTTCCGATGGTATTCCTGGACGGGGTCATTTAGACGAATCATTACTCAATACAATGGGTCAATACCATGGTGGTTACCCCTGGTTTTGCACTTTATGAGCGCTTTTTCCCATACGCGACTTGGCACGTTGTTTCCCGCGTTCATACGCGACTTCTCCTAGACATATCCGTGTATGCCTTGAGACATACTCTTTTCAACATAGATTTAGCACATGCTGAATTCCTTTCTTCATTACCTTCTTTACTCACTGTAGATACATCAGATTTAGTTCATCAGGACATATTCTATCAAGCACAACTTCATCAAGTAAGTTGCCATCATCTTCATCAAGTGGGTTGCCATTCAAGGACAACACTCAGCATCATATTGCTAGAAAACATCATTTCATATCATATTTACATCATTTACCAAGTCCATCAGGTCAAGAATAACTTCATCAGGTGGTTTGCCATCAAGGACAACACCTGTCAAAAATCTCATGTCTTCATCTTCATTTAGTGGGTTGCCATCAAGGACAACACTCTGCATCATATTGCCAACAATTAATGGTCAGACCTAACTCATGAATGCTTGATGTTTAACTATTTATACTTAAAATCTCTTTGTATTTCACAAAATTAATTTCCATCTCATTTCAATTTCACCCAAAGAATCCATTTACCTCGACCAAATCAGCCCTGCAGTAATACGTTGTCCATCATTGAGATAGTCTCGACCTTTTCGACCCCATAGCCCAATTGATTTGATGAAATTTTTATCTATTTATCCTTTGATTAGTTCCCCTCAAAAACCTAAAACAAACTAAAAACATACTTAAAAAACTAGCCTAGAATAAAATATACAGAAGCAAACAAGTTTACACCCTTTTCAAAATAGAGAGAGCCCTCTCTAAGTCCAGGAAGGCTAGGTCCTAGGGCTCCAAAGCTTGGTCTGATGTTACCCTATCATTTGGTTCACCAATATTCCAAATTATGGGACCATAATAGGGAAGAGGCATAGGCTAGAGAGGTTGTTATGGCTGTGGACTCAGTGCCATTACTTCTTGTGTCTGTGTACCAACTGGCTTCAGTGTTTGATGTGGACATCATGCACATGGGAGCTCCTGTGACATCAAGTGATGACTCAGGTATAATGGAGGGATATCCTAAGAATGATCCTAGTACGGATGATTGCTTGAACTGGACAGGGCCATACTCTTGGTACCGTGAAAGCGTGTCCGAGGAAGTATCTACATAGGGTAGAATTACATCGGTGTTTGTTCAAGGTTGTTTCTAATTAGGCGTCAAATGATCAACAATAATGATGTGGTCCTCGTGAGGGAACATCATATTGCAGAAGACGGAGGAGGCTATGGCTGACATGGCGTACATATAACTATGACCAAGGTGTATATTATAGTCCAAGCGAGCGTCGAAGACTTCAGTGTCTATAAGGACCATATTTCCAGCTAAGAAGGCCGGGACGTTTTGGTAGAGATCAACGGGTTTGAAGGATGACCATCGTATGATCTAAGCATGATGACTGATGGTTTTATTTCGGGAGACCCTAACTTCTGCTAAACGTTTTTTTGACATGATGCATGTGGATTCACCCTCGTCAATGACACATTAGTGAATGGTGATATTTTGGACCAACACTGGTATCTGAGAGGCGACCATCGAAGAAATCCTATGGGTGGATTTTTCTAAATCAAAAGCCATTAGGTCCGTATTGGCAGGGTTGATAGCGCCTAACACAGAAAGAAAGGCTTTTCGTTTTTTTGGGCATGATTGCAATACTTCCAAATCTGACATAGCAGCTAGATATTGGGCTAAATCGTCCATGATTCTATAATTATGGGCATATTTGGAGTAGTTTCCTACTCGCCTATTTGGTCCCTTGGCCATCTTTGGGATTGGTTCAATAAGCGTCTTTGAAATGGTCAAAGGTGCAGTTGGTGCACTGGTAATAGCCCCTGACATGTTGATGTGTGGTGGGGTGTCATAATTTCGATTTTGTGTTTGAAAAAACATCACTTCGCCAATCATGTAGATTTCATGATTGTTTTTTCCGGAGTCATCGGGATTTTGTTGTTGAGTGCTAATTGTCCCTTGATGGGGGAAAGGTTCTTGCATCACAGTTGTCTGTTGGGAAGATCCTCCTTGTCCTCGATTACTCTACAACTTCTTCAGCTCAGGGGGATCGGAACTGTGGTGAGTGTAATGAACATACTCACCATAGATTGAACAAGAGTGGTTTGTTCGAAGAGGTGGCCTTTTTCTCTGCCGTTGGGCATTGCTTGGCTCCTTGTTTTGATTTTGGTTGGAGTTGCCTCCAGCCTTAGATCGTGGAGGGCGTTGTTGGTTTTTGCCCCCCTATCCAAGATTCCCTTTGAGATTTTTTTTTCCTTTTTTCTTAACCACATTGGGATGGTAGTTCCCCTAGTTATATGATTGTCATGGCTTGTTTTGGGAAGGTTTCACAAATTTCACCTGTGCATTGTTTTGCATAGCGGGTCTTGTGATGGGGACTGAGCATAACGTGGTATGTGGTTTGTATCTGGTTATTGGGGGGGATCTCTTCCATCAGTATGTCTATCTGTGTACTAGGTCCCCTGAGCCAGAGGATAGGGTCCTCCACGGTGATACGACGATGCCCTAGTGGTCAAATTTTGTTGAGACATATGATGACTTTGGAAACCGGGTTGTGGTACGTTCTTGGTAGAATCATACATGTAACTAGGGTTTTGACTGCTGCTACCTAGGTAAATTTTGGTCAATTACCCAATTATACCATCTGCAGAGTTCGATGCACCTTTTAATTATTTATAAGTTTGTAGGCACAGGGCATTCAACAGGATATTGTAAACATATCCTAACTGCGTATAAATCAACTCGAGTTGTTGGGCCTTGTTGATGGTGTCCTCTTTGAATATGGGCCTTTGTTGCACCGCATCCTTTGAAATATCTGCAGTGAGATTTTTCAGGAATAGGTCTAATAGTACTTGATCATCGAGTTTGGCTTTACATAAACTACGATGCCGCCACCATTCATGGAGATGGTCTGAGATATGGATGGTGGGGATTTCCCTAAAGTCATCAGTAATTCCATTCCAGAGTCATGGTGGATGGGTAACTGAAAATATGTTAGGAACACAGTGGGGAGGGTGCTAAAGGTTCCATGTGTAGCAGAGGGTTGCTCCACATACCATTTCGCTACTACTACTGTTAGAGTGGGTTGAAATAGTCTCAATCGAATAGTGTCGTCAATGATACTATTCGATGAGCACCACAGGTGGAAATTCATTACATCATTTCCTGGGTCTTCCTTTTGCTTTCCCTCAAATTTTGGAATGTCCGAAGGGAGCTTCATGGGAATGGGAGACCATATAGGGTTATGTGCAATGGGGTCATTCTTCAACTTGGTTAAATCTAGTAGATTCAATGAAGCTAAGAAAGGTGACTACGAGGTTGAAGCCATTGCAACTTGTGAAGACACAAAGTTCTGCTTAGGAAGAGGTTTTTTCTGTGGCACACCCTATCATGTATTCGATTGGATTCCCAAATGGGTAGAACTCCTTTGCCCTCTAGGGGTTGTGGGAGGAGTGGTATGTGGTGTGGTGTTGGGAGATTGATCAAGGTTCCCAACTACGGATGCCCCAATAAAGGACGTACCGATAATGGTGGCAGTGTTCCATCTTTGACGCCTAAATAGCGAAAGACCTGGAACCCCTCGTCGTAATGGGGGAGGTCCAAAATATGTCTAGATTGATGAGGTCCCGTTGGGTCTGTTCTGGTGTCGACTAGGTCTATATTTGGAAATATTTGAGAGGATAGAGAATATGATCAAAGAAAAATTTCGATCGCATACATAAAAAAAAAGAGAAAATAAAATAAATTTTCCCTTTAAATTAATTCTATGTGATCAGTAAATCAAAAAATGTGGTTTTTGCTTGTTTGTGTATGATACTCAAATCCTAAAATACCTATTCTTACTCACACACTCGAATGTAACTCGTCCTTGATAATATATCTTGCGAGTGTTGGGACAACGTCCCGTAAGAGCTGGTGACGCCACCAGACAGCTGAAGAAAATCCACCAAGGTAAGGGTAGAGGATCTAGTGCTTGTCTTAACCGTCACCTATAGGAAAAGGATGCCCTAATTTTGGCCACTAAGTACCACTATCTCACATGAGCGTTTGAGTCTTGGCTTTCTTGGTAATTCATCTAACAGTACCGAGTATCAGCTGGGTCAGGTAGCCCCAACTGATACTTGCTTGCACTACGCCTAAGCCTAACTCGCTCAGAAACGGGTCTCTGTTGTGCTTGTGTTTTCTTTTTCATGGGCTGGTAGGTGGATTTAAAAGCTCCCTAAATAGTCAACTTCTATGTTTGAATATGAATAATGATCAAGGCAGCTTATTGGATGCCTACCCCCTTGTTATTAACTTAAACTCTAAATTATTTTGTGGCCCCTGTGGGGAGAATTTAGTGAGTTTTGTTAAGTTAGTTTTAGGTTTCTTTGCTTTGCTTAGTGTGTGGATGTGTATGATAAAAAATTGAACAAGCACATAGTTTGAACGTGTGGATATTCGATGATCCTTTTTAAAATCCCCTATTAAAATATGTTCTATTGTTCCTTGCTCAACGGAAAAACATGTGCAGATATGGGCCGCTTTCTATCTTTCCTAGTTAATCTATGTGATCAACTACATGGAGATGATAACTTGTGAATAGAGAGTGTTCATATGCTTGCCTAGGATCACCGAAGGGTGCAGAGGCAACATATATTTCTTGCTCTTCTATCGACAATTCAATCCTGGTCTCGAAATCCTAGTGGAAAAATTGAACTAAACTAATTACTTTTACACTATTAAAAGAAACTATCTAAGCATGCATGGACTTGGGCCACTTACTTTGGCTAATTATCTAGGTGTGTTGGTACTTAAATTTGCAAAACATAATTTTTTTTTCTGAATGCAAGTTAATTTCCCCCCTACTTAAACTATGTGTGAACTTTGCAAAAATCAACTTGAAATAAAACTAACACCAAGACTACCAAAAGTAGCTAAGGGTGAGCTTTAGCAAGCTGTGGGGTACCTCAACCAGTGGTGGTAGATGTATTATGGGTTGTCAAGCACTTTACAAGCAGGAAAATATAGAAATATGGAAAAAATTTCTCATTCTGTCTTTTGTGCGCAAAAGGTTGCAAGAGGCACAATGTCTGTGTGCATGTCAACTCTGAATGCGCACCTTGGCTGCACCTGTCTAGGGGAAAAGCGCAAATTCCTGCAAAAAATATTTTTTTTGGAGTTGTTCTGCTTCAGTCTGTCACTTGGGATGAACTAGGGACTGAAGGAGAAAAAGGGGGCAATTTCAACTGAACTCCACAGCACAGACAAAGGTCTCTCCAAAAAGGAACAAACACATAAAATTGGAAATAAACGTTAGTGGAGTTGACAATCCTTTGTTAGTGTGTATTGTGCATCCATGTACGAAATCACACCAACTTAAGGGGTGTGGTTTACCCTCTTAAGTTATTGGTCACACGTAGAAAAGATATGGAGTCAAGCAAGTTAGTGGAACATGCTAGAACATAAACACTCCAGATAGAGAAATATCATGCATATTCAAACATAAAAATTAAACTAAAACTAAAACAAATAAGAAAAAAGCTCTAAAGAGAGTCAAACAACTGTAATAATCGAAAGGGTGGCACTTATGGCCCCTCTTATTGAGTGCTGGTAGGAAATGAGGGTGAAACTTTAATCCACTTGCCAAGGGGCCCTTAGAACTTGGGGTTCTAAGTCCCAATGCAAGGATGTCTTTACTTCTGAGCTTTCCTCATTGCAATGTCTCCCTCTCTCTACTATGGTGGACTAAAGTTGTTGGATGGCCAGCAATTGAGTTCCCTCTATGTCTGCTTTGGATCACACACTGCTGGTATTGATTGGGGAAATACTGGCCAGCATAACAATGTGTTCTCAAGTTTTTCATCTCTTGGTGGCCATTTATAGGAGAATTCAAATTATGCTTCCCTCTCTTGGCACATTGTGGATGGTGACCCAAGAGAGGGGGATGATTCCATTGGTGCCACATTTATTCCATTGTGTGCTCCCTTGATGTCCTAAAGAGGATTTGGTGGCTGTCCTTAGGCAGCTTCAAGTGTGAAATCACTGTCCTGGAGTGTGCTTTTTGTGGTCCCAGAAAGTGACTTTCGCACTCCCAATATTGCGCAATTTTCGGGCCAAAAAGCATGCAAACATGCTCTTATCAAAGGTGTTTGTGCGAAAAAGAATTTTCGGGCCAAAAAGCATGCAAAAATGCTCTTATCAAAGGTGTTTGTGCGAAAAAGCATTTATGACTTGCTCAAATTTGATTTTTCCTCGGACCTTATAGATTTTTAAATACTTTCCAAATTCTCTAATGTCTCTCAGCCCTGTAAATCCTTTTGCCTGATATTAAATAATGTCATCTTTTCTTGTATGATTTTCCAGTGTTAACAATGATGGTGGACTAACTGCTAGACACAAGAAGGTTGAAATCATCCACTTGACAGCTCCACAGTTTTCAGTTCACCTAAAGGCTCCACCGGTAGAAGAATCCAGATTTTTTGTGAACATATGGTGACTCCATTCTATGATTGATTGACAAGATGAATTCAAGAATAAAATGCAGATATGCTCCTTTAAACAGATCTAAGATCCTAGGTTTTCCAAATCCCATGCAAAACATTGATTGGTTAAAACATATTCTGGTGTTTAGAGATAAGAAAGGAGATGATGCTACTATACATATGTTAATATTTCATATGCATTTCATAAGATTTAAAATCCATTTTCTAGAGGAATGTCTTATGAAAATGTTTGTGGCGAGTTTAGAAGAGAAAGCTAGGATTTGGTGTGAAGGTCTACTAGGTAAAAGTATAAGTTCTCTACAGTGTTTTCATTTTGTGTTTTGTGACAAGTATAAAGAATACTATCCCTCTTTGTAACTAGTTCAAGACCATTGTGATAACTTTCAAACTTTTATTGAATATCTGGAGGATTACAAAGATGATGATCAGTTTATGAATGATGAGATATTATAATTTTTAGAAGAAAGACCATTTCAGAAAGTGGAAGTTGTTGAGATTGCAACAAGATGATGAGCTTAGTGGAAAGAAGATGCCTTCACTAAGTGGGCCTGCAGGCTATTTTTGGCGCAAGTCTATTTTTAGACTATGTCTATTTTTAGACATGTCAATCATATTCTATAAGTTGCATGATGCTATTTTTGGATGGTTGGTCAAGTTGGAAAAATAGATGGACTTCTATTTTTAGACATATTGGGTGGAATCTATTTTTATATTGTTAGTCTAAAAATAGATATGTCGAATATTATTAGCTCTTAATAATATTTGGACTATAAACATTATCTTATTCTCTTGGAGCTTCAGTTAAGTGCACAGATGTGGCACAGGAGCTGACAGAAGGAATTACGCTATTCTTGAGGGTTAAGTGGAGCTATTGCATGGATACTTCAGTTAGAAATCATGTGACAGATTTTGGTGGAGTTATTGAGGCAGTTGATGGAGTTGTGTGCAGTTTAACTGAGTTAAACATAGTTGAGCTAGTTGTATCTAGTCTAACTGATTGATACACTAGTGAGAGTTGTGTGAATTAATTATTAATTAATTCGCTAATTATTAACTCATTAATCAACTAAATAATACATCAGTTAACTACAGTGCATGGACAGTTTCAGTGGAGACCGGTGAAGAGGTAGTTGAAAGAGCAGTGTGACTATCAGTTGTGACTATACTATTGCATGATTTTCAACAACCAGTGATGGGAGATTCCAATGAGGATTGTGTGAGAAAGGCTGGACCAATTCGAGTTCATTCAGATCCATTCTTCAGCAGTGATTGCGCAGTAGAGGCAGGCGATCAGGTGGCAGAGATTGGAGCATGTGATTTGCTAGATCGGGCTTGATTAGTGTGTAGCAATTGGAGATTGTATTTAGAGCTTTGTGAGGAGCTTTGTATAATGATTGTTACATGATATATATGACATATAATATATAGATATTTGGGGGTTTTCAGCTTTCATATTTCCCGTAAAACACTGTGTTCATATGTGTGATTGTTTATGGTTTTAATGTGTGCATGCGATTGTTTTTATTTTCGCAATTAATGATCAATGGTAGAAGAGATTATGTATTGTGCATGAAGTTAAAATAGTGTGTGATCAGGAGAATTTAGGTGTATAACATATTATTTATTCAAATCTCTACATGGTATCAGAGCGATATTGATCATTGGAGCAATTGCAAAACATTGAAGTGGTTGAGTTTTGAGCTGGTGGAATTCGAATTTGCAGCAGTGTTTTCTTAGTGTCGAAGTTGAGATGTCTTTCAACGGATTGCGATTGGAGTATGCCCTTGAGGGTAGCTCAAATTATATTGCATGGAAGGACAGGATGGAGGCAGTGCTGGATGACAATGGGTTAAAGGATTTCATAGATGCAGAAATTCCAAAACCTGCTTCTAGCGATGCTACCGCACTTTATGCATGGCAAAAGAAGATAGAAAAGTGTCAAAGAATTCTGTTGGAAGGTGTAAAGGATCACATAGTTTCCAGCCTTCATGGTAAGGCTCCTCCATTATTGATGTGGAAAGCGTTGACAGACTTATTCCAAAGCAAGAGTGACCAGATGAAGTTGGCGCTCAAGGATAAACTCAGGAACATAAAAATGGAGAAAGGCGAAAGTATGCCCAAGTACCTCACGAAGTTTATCCAATGCAGGGATGAGTTGGGAAGTGTGGGGGTGGCTATAGATGATGAGGACTTGGTGAGATTGGCTCTCCTTGGGCTTTCAAAGAGTTGGCATTCCTATTAGGACTCTATCAATGGTCGGGAGAAATTGCTAGGATGGGAGCGACTTTGGTCAGATCTTGTGCAAGAGGAGATAAGGCGAAGTACCAGGGACAGATCTTCATCAAAGAACTCAGATGAATAAAATTTAACTTTTGCTGCCAAAGTAAGGAAGGGGAAGAGCAAGAAGAATTCTTCTCAATTTGGTGTGAAAGGAAAGAAGCAGGACATTTCTAAGGTGAAGTGCTTTCATTGTCACCAACACGAACATTACGCCACTAATTGTCCATAGAAGAAGAAAAATAAGCAGGCTGCTGGATCTGCAACTGGAGAGGCCTTAGCCTCGCAGTTTGAGCTATATTTTTCACTGATTTCATGCTTGGTCTAAATTATGATGGGTTCAGTGTGGTTTCTTGACAGTGGTGCGTCTTTTCATATGACCGGAGACAAAGATTTGTTTACTAATCTGGATGAGAAAGATCTTGGAGTGCACATCGAGATGGGCGATGATGGTAGATACAGTGCGACCGGTATCGATACCATTTCCTTTGAGAGGGAGTCTGGTAAACCCTTCGTATTGAAGGAAGTGATGCATGTTCTAGGATTGAAGAAGAATCTTATCTCTAAGGCCATGTTAGAAGACAAGGGATATGATGTTGTCTTTAGCGAGGGAAAGGCTTTCCTGTGCAGTAAGGAAACTAGCGAAACTCGAAGGATAAGGGTTCCAGTTAAGAACCTTTATCAATTGCAGGTATATGGCTGCACAACAATGGCAGGCAAGGCAGAAGGAGTGGTGAGCAGGGATGAGGGCGAGCTATGGCATAGGATATTGGTCCATCTTCACCATGGTGCTTTGAAAATTTTGCAGCAGATTTACACCGGGCTTCCCAAAGGTACACTTGTGCTGTCATATCAGTGCAAGGGATGTAATTTGGGAAAATTTGTGAAAGCCACCTTTCATGAGAAGGATAGTCACGCCACAACGATCCTTGAGAGAATTCACACAGACGTGTGTGGACCTTTCTTAGTAGCTTCGACAGCAAAGCACAGGTACTATGTGATATTTGTCGATGATTTTTCTCGGAAGTGCTGGATCTTCTTCATGCAGGAGAAGAGTGATACATACTCAAAGTTCTGTGAGTTCAAGGCACTGGTGGAGAAATAATCAGGGAAGCAGGTGAAGGCTCTTAGGAGCGACAATGGTGGTGAATTCATCTCTGGTGAATTCAAGGACTTTTGCAGTGAAGAAGGAATTCAAAGAGAGCTCATAGCACCTCATAACCCGTAGCAGAATGGGGTTGCTAAGCGAAATAATAGAACAATCGTGGGTGCTGCATGGGCGATGTTGCATGATCAGGGCCTTCCCATACACTTGTGGGATGAGGTATGCAATACTACAGTATATGTGCAGAACCGTTGTCCTCACAGGATACTTGGCATGAGTACACTTGAGGATGCGTTTTCTGGTAAGAAGCCTGATATTTCCCATTTGAGGATTTTTGGTTCACTTGTTTACATTCATGTGATAAAGGATGCCAGGAAGAAGCTGGAGCCGACTGCAGAGGTTGGGATATTTGTGGGGTACACTGATACACCCCACAATTATTGTGTGTATTTTCTAGACAGTCGCAAGACTGTTGTGCGACGGGATATCAAATTTCATGAGGAGAAATCCATGAAGTGTTCGCTTGAGAGGGAGCCACACTTGCATGTAGATGAGGAGCTATTAGTTCCTAAGGATGAGCCTCAGGATGTGGATCATCCACAAGAGGAGGTTCATGGAGTGGAAAAGAGCACTTATGCAGCGCCAACCATCAGAGGGCAGAAGCGCACTATAGAAGCTGAGCGACTGGTTCAAGATGCAGAAAGGATTGTAGGAGCACCTACATCATAGTGCAGACAGAGACAGTCACCCGATCGGTATACTGGATACATGGCTCCACGGCTCGAAATGCGCACTACCTCTGGCTATAACTGATGCTCTAAGAGGTGAAGACCACGTCTCCTGCTGTGTTGTATCTATGACGATGTAAGTTGCCCCACCAACTGTGTACCAACTCATCACCTCTCTCCAATCCAACCCCTGACTAAAGCCAATGTTGATCCTACTCTCCTGAAACCGGGATGGGATGCTGAAAAAATGTCGATATGTGCCACACTGCCAACTGGAATCTGTATCATATGTCATGTCTAAGGGCCCCTGCTCTGTTGTGCTCCCTACAAAGAATATCGTACCGTCAAGAGGGTATCAACTCATGATCTCCCGCCAATCCATCTTGGAAGAAGAATCCATTGTAGCAACAACTGCATACCAAACACACCTAGAGTGTTGTCGCCAGCCCGTAATCAACTCACACTGCTCTGCCCTGTCTGCCAACGAAAGCTTCTTGTAGAAGAAAGCCCCTCTCTCTATAATGGGCCAAAGTGGGCAAGATATGCTGCAAGCCCCATCGATGTACTCCTGGAGAGTGCTACTCACTAAAAGTACTGTAGCTCTACCGACTGCATGTACATCTATCTGCACCTCATCAATGTGTCGACCCAAAGATGGATGCTCCACCATCTCCAGCAACTCCTCCCTCTCCTGATCGAGAATGTAATGCTCCGGTTGTCCCCTAGCCCCCTGCAGAACTATCCCATCAACCTCCACCATCTCCAGAGGATATGGATCTGCAACTATTGTCACCATACTCGTTGTCTGTGCATCTGACTACTCCTCCTCAATAGTTGACCCTAAGGTTAGCCGCATACGCATCATCGACTCAGTGTGAGCCTCCATCTGGCTCTCCCCCAAGGGACTATCATGCATGAAGTGCATAGTACCCTCCTCTGCTGACCCAGGCTCCATTATATGCTACTCTGGCTAAATCGTCACAAGTGACTCATCACCCAAAGTCTCTCCCATAGAGTCCCCTGACTGCTCACGATGCACACTGGGATATAGCTCCGGCCTACTGTCATCATCTCTACATGACTGCTCTCGCTCCCAGAAGCATCCTCAGTTGATCCCATGAACTCATCTGAAGAAGAGTCCTCATCCTGGCATACCGAAGGAACGTCTACCTGCTCTACCTCTACCACCTCATCTGCATCTCTCAAACATGAGTGATCAGGCCCCCAAGGTTCTTTGCAGATGAAGCAAAGTCCCTTCCTCCTCAACTCATTTCTGCTACCTGATCCACCAAACTGGAGCAGCTCCTCCCTGGTCAACTGTCTCCCGAAAAGCTCAATGTTCTGCTCAACTAGCCCTTGGGCTAGCTCATAAGCAGTAGGTGAGACCAACTGCTCTCTCCTCCAAATGCTCAGCAACCTAGTCTGCAACTCCCAGCAAATGGCCTCACGGACCCCCATACATGACGACAGGATGGACTGTATGTGTGCTATGACTGTGTCAGAATGATGTCTCCTAATGTTGAAGAAGCATTGGAAAATCTACAGAATCAAGCCATCACATTCAAATTCAAACATGATCTCATGAGTCCAGGTCATGGCCATGACTTCTAAAACCTTAAGCTTCCTCCCAAATGTAGAGCCTGCACAATTGTCCAAATCCTGAAAGGTTCCTACTATTAGTCTGAAAATTCTTTTCATAATGTCATCATTGTAGGGAGGGAAGGGTGTTGTTATCCTCAAAATATCACTAAAACAAGAGGCAGCTATAATCTTGACTCTCTCACTTGGATGTTCCAAGAATCTAGCTTATACCAATGCAAACATAGATGGCTCCAAAGCCCAATTTAAACTCCAATCAGATTGCTCTACCTTTGAAAGGCAGGATTTCAGTTTCTCTAACATGGGAAAGTTATTTTCTAATCTTCCACTCTTTAAGTCCATCCCAAGTGCATAAATCCAATTTCCCACTTCTTCCTCCTTTTGTAAATTCCTCGAATGCCTTTGTTGGAGCAAATTATGTACCTCCTTGGAGAAGGGTCTATTGTTTCATTTCAAGGAACTAACTTCTGCATTGTTTAATCTTTTTGGTATTTGGTTTATATCGTAACCCACTGAGGCACTGCTATGTTGATTTAGGAGTTGTTTTAAAAGCTTCATTGTTTCAATGACATATATGGAAGTAACAGTGGTTTAGCTGGACTTGCACAAGGCAAGCTACAAGCACAAGGTGATGATTGCAAGGAAATCCAACCGCTCCAATAGCAAGCTCCTCCAGAAACTACACTGTTGCTCCAAGACTACACTGCTGCCTGACATCGGCCTCTGATTTACCCACTCAAAACTGCTCAGAAAATTCTAGGAATTTGGGAAGGTGATCTTTGCCCAAAACCCAGAAAAACCCAGAAAGGGTTTCTTCTAATTCTAACCTTCAAAATCTGACCCTTTGTAGTTTGGCCCTCTTCCAATTTCGTTTTCTGGCACTGCATCTGCGACTGTCAATCATTGCTCTCCAAAATCCCAACAAACCTCCTCATATGGCTCTCCTATCAATTTCCCAACACCCCAGCTCTAAAATCCCACCAATGTAGCTCCCACAAATGAGCCTCCTCCAATGGCTACGTAGGCCCTTCTAACCAAAATAGCTGCAACTGAAAACTGGAAACCCGCAAGTTGATCCAAGATTGAAGCTCTGATACCACTGTAATATTCCGGAAGGGATATTTTAACTAAAAATGCAGAAAAATGCTGAACTCCACATTATGCTGTAAAATCAACATTTACTCAACAGAAGATTGCCATGTAAAATAAAAAGACATGAAACACTGCAATCCAATACCACATAAAATAGAAAGAATCTCAGCTTTTATTATAAATAATAATGAGGGTTACATATAGATCTGACCCAAAAAGGCTGAGATGTAAAACTAGTCACCAAGATAATCTACTGCACTGCTACACTGCGGTAACCTCCAAAACTAACTATTGCACTCTCTCTCTCTGGCAACAGCTGTCCCTGAACCCATTAAAGATAATGAAGCACAAGTTGAAGATCTGAATGATCCTCACAACAATCCCTGAAGCTCTGCGAAACTTCTGAGTGAAGTCTCCTCAAGAGAGTTGGGTTTTCGTCCAACACTCACAAATCACCTGAGGGTTTCCGTCCTTGGGCTACGGCTTAAGTAGAGAAACACATCTCACACCTCTCATACAATAAAATGATATGATCCAAAGATATCTCTCAATGGCCTCCTCCCTTTCTTTTATAGATCTCTTGAAGCCTTCTAGAGCATTATTTTATTATTATTTTATTCATGGTGTACTTTTCCCTCTTATTAAAATATTCCTTTTTAATGCAGAAAAGAGTAAATCGGCTACCATGTCTCCTATGGTCACTGAAACTCATGCCCAACCGTCCCATCATGTAGGTATCCTCGTCCCAGTTCCAATGAGCTATTACACTAAGGTGTTCCATCATGTAGGTATCCTCGTCCCGGTTCCAATGAGCTATTACACTAAGGCGTTCCATAATGTATTCCTCCTGGAATGCCACCTTGCGCGTAATCAGCTGAGTTAAACCCACAAATAACTCAAATTTCCGAAAGTTGTCGGAATGCACCAAAACGAAAACCAAATTGCTCGGATGATGGAATATATCAAGCGAATGCCACTGGACACCATGGAAACTCATCAAAACTCCTCCAAAAAACCCTTGAGCCCGTTGATAGCACCAATCTGTACCTGTGACCTGTCTACTCCTAACTCTGGAAGTCCAGCCTAACCCTGTCGTAGGTGACACCAAAAAAGGGAATATTACACTCAGGTGAAAGGAAACACATATGCATATCAGATGTGGACAGCTCTAACCACTCTCTATCAGAGTACCAATGAGACCAAGAAGATGGTACTCAAAGAACAATTGAAGAACATCAAGATGACAAAGGATGAAAGTGTAGTTCATTATCTTCGCAAGGTCAAACAGGTACGTGATGATTTGACTGCTATTGGTGAGATAGTTGCACCTAGAGAGTTAGGCAGGTTAGCCATAGCGGGACTTCCTAAGTCTTGGGAGGTCTTTGGAGATATTGTTACCTCTAGGAAGAATCTTCCCAATTGAGACAGATTCTAGGATGAGTGTGTTCAGCATGAGATACGGAAGACTGGCAGTGGTGGGGTGAAGATAGCAGATGAGGAGGATGTAGCCTTGACAGCCAGGGGGCAGAACAAAGGGAAGGCCAAGAAATGGGCCTCATCAGATGGGGCTAAGGGAAAAGAGAAGAAGAAAGATATGGATATGTCCAAAGTCAAATGTTGGGCATGTCAGAAGATGGGACACTATGTTGCTACGTGTCCTAAGAGGAAAAACAAGGGGAAGAAGGGTATTACAGCTTCAGTAGAGGTGGAGAAGTTTGCTTCACAGCTTGACAAGGACTTTGCATTTATTACTTCTACATCAAGTAGGAGTACATCATCCGATGTGTGGTACATAGACAACGGGGCTTCCCACCATATGGTAGGTGCACGGGAGTTCTTTTTAGAGCTTGTAGAGAGGGCACTTGATATTGAGATTGTACTAGGAGATGACCGCACTGTGAGAGTTGTTGGTGCAGGGACTGTGACAATTTAGAAGGAGTCTTTGCCTCCTTTGAAGGTCATGGATGTTTTGTATGTTTCGGGGATGAAGATAAACTTGATTTCAGTGTCTGCTATGGAGGAGAAGGGGTTTGACGTCACTTTCTCAGGAAGGCAGGTATTGATGCATCCTAGGGGAGCTTCCATCACTTCGGCCAAAGTGATTGGAGTACGCTTTGGGAAACTATACAGGTTCAGTTTTCATTCGGCGAGAGCATTGGGGAGTAGTACATCTAGTAGCACACACACTAGTACCACCAGCAATAGAGACTTGTGCGAGTTATGGCAACGGAGGATGGCGCATACGCATCATGGAGCATTGAGAGTTCTAAGATCACTACTAGAGTTCCTGATTTCAGTGTCGAGCATTATGAGGTCTGCAAAGGGTGTGCTTTGGGCAAGTACACCAAGTTACCATTCCCAGCAAACGACAGCAGATCTACAGGTATACTAGACTTGATTCATACTGATGTTAGTGGTCGTATGTCTCATGTGTCTTTGGGTGGTTATGAGTATTATGTAATATTCATTAATGACTACTCTAGGAGGACTTGGATATATTTCCTGAAGACCAAGGGTGAGGTCTTCAATCGCTTTAAAGAGTTCAAAACTCTTGTGGAAAAGCAAACAGGTAGGAAAATTCAGGTCATGAGGTCAAACAATGGAGGTGAGTACACTGATGGTGGGTTTTTTGACTTTTGTGCACAAGAAGTCATTAGGAGAGAGTTCACGGTTCCTTACAACCCCCAGTAGAATGGGGTGTCTAAAAGAAAGAATAGAGCTATTGTTGGCGCTACTAGAGAGATGATTCATGATCATGGGTTGACTTTGTTTTTGTGGGCTTAGGCCTACAATACTATTGTTTATCTTCAAAACAAGAGTCCTCACAGAGTATTGGGGAATATGACTTCGGAGGAGACCTTCACTGGAGAGAAGCCTCATGTGGGACATCTTCGTATCTTTGGATGTCTCAAATATTCTTATATCCCCAAGGAGCAGAGGACAAAGCTGGAACCCATGGCAGAGAAGGGTATCTTTATGGGTTACAACAAGACTTCGAAAACCTATCGGATCTTCATTCCTTCTAAACAGAGAGTGGTGATTAGGAGGGATGTGAAGTTCGAGGAGGAGAGGGCCTATCGGAGATCATAGGAGTATGATGAGAGAGTCACTGACTTCTCCTCAGCAGGGAGGTCAGGTACAGGGAGCAGGACCTCAGGATTCGGAATCGACTGGTACAGTAGGTACTTTGGTGTCAATGACATCTAGGGCACTAGTGGCGAGTGGCGAGTTCAACGAGCACTTCTTTAGGGAGTCCACTGGTACAGAGTTCACATGGCACTTCAGCTGACACAGGCACAGGTTCTTCAAGGACAGGTGCTAGTACAAGCACACCAGGGTCAGTTGGTAGACCTTCAAGTTCACTAGACTGGAGGGCGAAGGATGAGGTTCCCTATGGGGAATATTCTTGAGGGAAGAGGAGGCCCAATTGGCTTCAAGACACCTTGAAGGAAGCGGAGTCCGTTGGTCCTTTGAAAAGGGTGAACAGGGAGAGTGTACCACCTGAGCATTTTTCAGTTATGTAGCCAAGCCTACCAGCATTGTTGACTCTGAGCCTAATAGCTATGAGGCGGCTGCCAGCCAGGAGGTATGAAGAAAGGCTATGGTGGAGTATGACTTTATCATTAATAACAATGTCTGGGAGGTAGTGCCTAGGCCTGAGGGCAAGTCAGTTCTGACTTCTAGGTGGCTCTACAAGATCAAGCATGTTGCAGATGGCAGCATTGAGAAGTTCAAGGCGAGGTTTGTGGCTAGAGGGTACTCACAGATAGAAGGAGTTGACTATGATGATACCTTCGCTCCTGTAGCTCAATACACTTCTATCTGGTCCCTTATTTCTATTGTAACAGAAATGGGTTGGCAGAGCCATCAAATGGATGTGAAGACCACATTTTTGAACGGAGTTATAGAGGAGGAGGTGTATGTTGAGTAGCCACAGGGCTTTGAGGTAATTGGGCAAGAGACCCATGTATGTTGGTTGAGGCTTTCACAAAGAGTGATGCAAATCCGAACCTATATTACATTGTTGTAGGAGATTATCCGCTCATTATTGTACTATATGTTAATGACTTGTTCATAAGTGGTTGCAAGGAGGATCCTGCTATGGAGTTCAAGATGAAGGACATTGGGCTGATGCATTACCTTTTGGGGCATGAGGTGTGGCAGGAGGAGGGGCATATCTTTCTGGGGCAGGGACAGTATGTTGTGGATTTCACATGGCAGACTGTAGACCCATGTCTACACCTATGATCACCAACCTGAAGAAGCTTCATGCTTCAAATTCTAGTTCGGTGGATCCCACACTGTATAGGCAGCTTATTGGGTCCTTGATGTATCTGGTCAACACTAGGCCAGATATATGCTTTGCAGTGAACACACTTAGCCAGTTCATGGTTGAGCCTAGGAGGGTGCACTGGGTAGCTGCAAAGCACATTCTTCGCTACGTGCAGGGGACTGTTGATTATGGTATGGAATATAGGCGGGGAGATGGATTGAGGTTGGCAGGTTACACAGATTCAGATTGGGCAGCGAGTGCTTCTGACAAGAAAAGCACTTCAGGGTGTTGGTTCGGATTGGGTTCGACAGTTGTGTCGTGCTTCAGTGGAAAGCAAAAGTCAATTGCTTTGAGTTCTTTTGAGGCTGAGTATATGGTCGCTAGCTAGGCTAGTTGTGAGGCCATTTGGCTTCACAAGTTATTGTACGGCCTATTTGATCAAGAGTTGAGACCAATAGTTATTCATTGTGATAATCAGAGTTTCATTAAACTCATGGAGAATCCAGTGTTTCATGACAGGTCAAAACACATTCACATCAAATATCATTTCATCAGGGACTATGTTCAAAAGGGGGCAGTGAAGTTGCAGTATATCTCAACAGATGAGCAGGTGGCCAATGCTCTCACGAAGTCCTTGCCAAGAGGCAAGCATGTCCATTTTAGGGACAAAAGATAGGTGTGGTGAGAGACACTTTCCTCAGTAAAAGAGAGTGTTGATTTTTAATGTATCTTGGACTAGTGGTTTCCCATGGGTTAGTCTCTACCTAGGGAAAAGTGCCAAAATAATTCTTTTCCTAAGTGTGACTTTATAAAGTGAAAGTGACTTTATAAGTGGTAAAGTCAATATTAAATTATAAAGGGAAAGTGACTTTAAACATAAAACTTTATTTAATGGGTGAGTTAAAAAATAGAAAGTGAGAATTAAATGCACATTTATTCTCATCCATTGATCTAAATGAATCTGAGCCATTAGATCTTAGAGTTGCCCAAAAGTCATTTAGGGAAACAAAAGGGGGAAAATAAAAGAGAGACTGCATTCATTCATTCTTCATGAACAAATTGGAGAAAGGAGGCTGAGAACTAGAGAAAAGTTTTGAAAAAAAATTTGTTGCAACAAGCTAAAGGAGTGATTTTTGGGCAAAGATAGGCACGGAAATCAAGGCATAGAAGACAGCAGAAGGTACAGTACAAACAACATTTATTGTTGTGAGCTGCACGTAGTTCGAGAGAAGGTTTTGAGCTAAAAAATCCATACAACAGTACGGAAATCCGTACAGTCCGTATGAAATCCGTATAATACATTCTGTATACATATAGTGCATTTTCAGCTTCGAGTGGGCACAAAAATCAAGGCAAAGTGGGAACGGTTTTTAAGGAGTTTTGGGTTGAAGATATAAGTTGTATTTTGTTGTTTTGTTTTGTCTACAAATGTATTTTTCCTGAACTTGAAAAATAAATAAATTTGAAGAGCTCTCTAACAGGTTTTCCCCAGAGAAGATTGAAGAGGTTTTTCCTGGGTCTAAGTTGACGAAAAATCTGTGTGTATTTTTTATGTGTTTCTACGCTGTTTATGTCCATATTTATTTTCAGCATGTGTGGACAGTCTCATGTGTTTTAATCTGAAAATTTAATTTCCAGAATTATATATGTTGAATGTAAGTTTATGGGAAAGGGCATTTAATTGAATGGGAGTGATAAGGTGAAATTAAAACCGGGTTGGGATTGCAGGAAACATTTTAGTCATCAAATTTCAACAATTGAAGGTTTCCTACTCAATTTCATAGTTGATATTCATTGTTGGAAACCTTTTCTTGGCCTCTTGATTCTAGGCTAGTCCATTTGGCTTGCTATGTCTCAAGCCATAGATCAATTGTGCCCTAATAAGGCCTTGTTAGAAGATGTCAGTTGTATTTCCTTGCTTGATTGATCCTTGTACTCAAGAAGACCCATCCTCTATTAGCTTCTCTTGTCACCTTGATCCTTGAACCTAGCGTACCTCTCATAGGTGGTTTATCTAAAGGTGTAGGAACCCTCTTTTGAATTTTCCTAACTTTTACACTTAATTTCTAAGTTTTGCTAGAAAGGGACTTAGTGCTAATTCGACCAACAGGGTATATCACTGCTACAACTATCATCTTTTCCATGAATACAATCTAAGACATCATTTCCATGAATAAATCTAAGCATATATATATAAAAGTCAGCAGTAATACGATTAAATGCAAATCAACAATGAAATTTTAATCTTTCATAAGGAACTAGTCTATACATGGGAAAATACCTGGAATAAAGTTGATGATTTAATGGTGGTTATCCTCCTTGTGATGCTGTGAACAGTTTACCGAAACAATCAAATCCTCCCAGCCAATCTAGGAACAATCCTAGACCCAGAGGATGTCTCCTCTGCCCCCGTGCCCAAAATCCCAAGAACGATGAGACTCCCTTCCAAAACTGTTTGTATCCTTCAATCCTTCCTTTTTGACAGAATGCAGAATTTTCCCAAAAGACCGTCCCCCTCCCACTTCACATCCTCTCCCTTATATCATTTTTCCCCATCGCCCTCAACTCCCATAGATATTATGGCATTTATGAGGGTATGCATGCATTTAAGGAGATATTATATTCATTTAAGGAGATATTAACTTAGAGATAAGGTTTTGGGGTTAAGTGCATGAAATATCCATATTGAATCCTTATCTAGTTACGTAGATGTGATGGCTTTATGTATAGCTTAACTTGAATTTAATTTGTATTATGTTTGTTTTTAACATAATTAATTTGCCTTAATTAAATTATATTATTACTTTATTGGTTCACCCACATATAATTTTTACTAAATTATAATCTGATTTTCTTAAATAACACTCTCCCATGCATATGCAGATAGAGCGGTATACTTGTTAGGTATCCTGTTGATATTTCGTTATATCATGGCGAGATAAAATATATAGTAATATTCAATTCGTTATTTTTACTTAGGTAGTCTTAATACTAGTGCGGGGTATGCGATATAGGCATGTGTAGCTATCATATGCGTATGTCGTATACTCGCTAATGTTATTTTACTTATAAATTAGGAATGAGTTGTTACATACTTCCTTCAGAAAAACTTCGTCCCGAAGTTAGGGTTTCATATACTCATATCGATAATTATGTTTGAGATTAGGGCACATGTGAGAAAGTTTGTATTTTAAGATTGAATTCCGTTTGAATATGCATGTTTTTGTAATTTATTTGTTACTTCTCATCTCAACCGCATCTAAAGACTATTCTAAAATCATCCGATCCTTCCTAATCTCTTCCACTCCCATCCTATCCGTCCTCTACAGGAATATGCCATGGCATCAGTTTTACTGATCCATTCCTAGACCTTAAGGATATCAGTGTCGATTACGTCGACCTGACATGTTTGTAGGCATCCGGCAGTCATCATTACACGTCTAGAGGAGCGTGACTCGCACAGTCCTCCCATGACTGCAGGTATTAGAGGATAAATGGTGGGCAACACCTCCACCCCTCCCAGTAGGACCAGGGTCAACACCCTATCGTGGGATCTCAGGGAGTCTCAATTGTTCTGGGGATTCTGTCATCACGTCTATTGTTTCAGTAACCTGTGTTCTGCGAAGTAATCACTGGTACACAATCTGCAATGTAAACACTCGTACACACATTACAGCATATGCATCTATATTTTTCATAACAAATTGTTACCCATATAACAATCTCTACACATTCCAAATACATTGCTATCTATGATATTGATCCTAGAACTTATATATCATACTTGGTTTAAAACATTTGTCCATGTATGTATCAATATGTCCAATACAATTTTTCGTTTAGATATTGCTTCCGTTTAGTTCATACATGTTCCATCTATGATGCATTTGTTTTAACCATTTTCAGTCTGTTTACCAATACGTTTCATTTTCATATTTAAAATGTAGTTACTCTTATATTTCCTTTCCTTCAATCATATTTGAAATGCAATGAAATAAATTGATAGATAGTTTCATCTATAACGTTTAATCTATGATTTCATATTCTTGCAATGTTAATTTAAATGACATATTGCATATCGGTATCCATGCACCAGTAAATTTTAAACAAACAGCATATATCTTGTATCACCAGAGTGAAGTAGCATTCTATCTTTATGGGTATCCATGTACCAGCAAAATAATACTCATCCTTACGTAATATTTCAAAATAAAGTTTCAAGTATCAAAATAGAGCAATCATATACATATAAAGTTTCCAGTTCTCAAAATTTAGCATAAGCTGGGGTAATTCTGACAGAAAGTCTCAGCATCCTCCCAAGTTGTTGATCCAAGACTATATTTGTCCCACTGGACTTTAACTTGGTCTATCCGACGGTTCCTGAGCTGTCGAACCCTACGTTCCAGAATACATAATGGTTCGACCGTTAGGGTTCCCTCGTTCGATACCTGCAGTTCCTTCCATTGAAGGTCATGAGATTTATTAGCAATATAGTGTCGTAAGGCAGATACATGAAATACATTATGAATTTTGTGCAGGTGGGGTGGCAGTGCAAGACGATAAGTGATAGGTCCAACTTTTTCCAGGATTTCAAACGATCCTATAAACCGAGGGGATAATTTTGTCCCCTTCCCAAACCGAATGGTGCTCTTATTTGGTCTGATGCGGATGAAAACTTGATCTCCCACCACATAGCTTCTATCTGTCCTGTGAGCGTCAGCATAACTTTTCTGTCTATCTTGAGCCTTTTTCAATCGTTGCCTAATCAGTTTTACCTGATCCTCCATCTCTTAGATCAATTCTGGTCCGACGATTACTCGGTCTTCTAACCTGTCCCAACTCAACGGCGTTCTGCAGGGTCTCCCATATAAAGCTTCAAATGGCGGCATCCCGATTGAACTGTGATAGCTATTGTTGTAAGCAAATTCTACCAAGGGTAAGTACTTTTCCCAGCGCGACTGTTGGTCCATAACATACATCCGTAGCATATCCTCGAGTACTTGATTTACCCTTTCTGTCTGTCCATCGGTCTCAGGATGATATGCTATACTTAAATTTAACTGAGTTCCCAAGGCCGACTGCATACAATTCCAGAACCTTGATGTGAACCGAAGATCTCTGTCGGATATGATTTTCTTAGGTACTCTATGAAATCTGATAATTTCATTTATGAATACCCGAGCTACATCAACTACTTCATAAGTATCTCTTACTGGGATGAAATGGGCGCTTTTTGTTAATCTATCCACCTCAACCAGAATGGCATTATGCTTTTGTTGCGTAAGAGGCAGCCCAACGATAAAATCCATAGAAATTATCTCCCATTTGGTCATAGGGATGTCGTGAGGTTGTAAGAGACCTGCTGGGTGACGATGATCAGCGTTTACCTGCTGACATTCGAGACACCTAGAGACAAATTGGACAATGTCGTTTTTCATGCCTGACCAGAAGAAGAGTCTCTTAGTGTCAGCATACATCTTCTTTACCCCAGGATGTGTACAATATACTGCTCGGTGTGCTTCCTTCAAGAGGGTGTTTCGGTGAACTCCACTATCTGATATATATATCCTTCCGTGAAATCGTAGAATTCCGTCCTCTTCCAGATCATATCCTTTGAACTTAAGTTCCTTCTAATGGTTGCTTTCGAGCCCCAACCTTACTTTTAAGTACCAACTATCTCTGACAAGATGTTCAAGCACTTGATCTCTCAAGTTCACCCTGATGGGTACAAGGGAGAATATTCGAGGTCTTCTACTTAAAGCATCTGCTACAACATTCTCCTTCCCTTTTATATATGAAATCGCAAAATCGTATTCGCTTAGGAGTTCACTCCATCGTCTTTGTCTTGCATTTAAGTCTCTCTGGGTGAATAAATACTGCAAACTTTAGTGGTCACTTTTAAGCATAAAGTTTCTCCCTACCAAGTAGTGTCTTCACATATTTAAAGCTAAAACCACCGCGGCTAACTCTAAATCATGCGTAGCATAAAGTTCTTCATGGGATTTTAATTTTCTCGAAGCGTATGCTATTACGCCTCCTTCTTGCATTAATACTGCACCTAACCCTTGCTTGGATGCGTCGGTACACACAGTAAAATCTTTATCCATATCCAGTACTTGCAAAATCGGTGCACTAGTCAATGATCATTTAAGTTCAGAAAAAGCTTTATCACATTCCTCAGTCCATTCATACTTAACACCCTTGCGCTGGAGGTTTGTGATCGGCTTTGCAATTTTGGAGAATCCCTCCACAAACCTTCGGTAGTAACCTGCTAAACCCATAAAACTACGCACTTCATGTGCATTCTTAGGTATCGGCCACTCCCTGATTGTATTTACCTTTTCAGGATCTACAGAGATTCCTTCGCCTGATATGATATGACCTACGTAATGAATTTCCTTCTAAAAGAAAGTGCATTTGGATAATTTTCCATATAACTTGTGCTCTCTGAGACAAGATAACACCATCCGAAGATGCTCTTCATGCTCCTTCTCATTCTTAGAGTAAATGAGAATATCGTCCAGGAAAACTTGTACAAATTTGTCGAGATATTTGCCGAGAATGCTATTCATAAGGTTCATGAAGACTGCAGGTGCATTGGTCAACCCAAATGGCACCACAATGAATTCATAATGCCCGAAACGAGTTCGAAATGCACTCTTAGAAACATCACTTTCGCTAATCCTGAGTTGATGATAACCTGATCACAGATCGATCTTTGAAAATACTGAAGCTCCTTTCATTTGATCGAAAAGGTCGTCAATGCGAGGCATTGGATACTTGTTCTTTACCGTGGCCCGGTTTAAATCCCGATAGTCCACACACAGTCGTAATGAACCATCTTTCTTCTTGACAAATATGACAGGAGCACCCCATGGTGAAACACTGGGTCGAATGTGCCCTACATCTAACAGTTCTTTCAGCTGTATTTGCAATTCTTGAAGTTCCGGGGCGATCATTCGATAAGGAGTTTTAGATATAGGTTCCGTACCAGGTTTCAATTCAATGGTGAGGTCTAGCTCTCTCCTAGGAGGCAGTCCTAGTAATTCCTTTCGAAAAACATCCGAAAATTCTGATAGAATCGGATACTGATCTAAAGAAGGCCCTTTTTCTTTGCTTACCTCTTGAACTGCATACACTTGACAACCCTTCCTTAAGCACCGCTTCATTTGCATGGCTGAGATGAAATGCAAGGATACTTTTCTCTTAATACCTTGAATTTGGATTGTCTCTCCACATCATTCAAGCAAAGTATTGTTTTCCCGGAACAGTCTACCCATGCTCGATGAGACTCTAACCAATCCATTCATATCACTAGGTCGTAAGTTCCTAGGGCCGTGACATATACTTTTAGTTTGGTCAAACAAACTCCTAGATCAACTTTGCAATCCTCAACACTTAATTCTACCGATTGAAGGTCTCCCGAAGCCATTTCTACCTATCTAAAATCGTCCTGTTTGCAGGCTGCCAACCCACATTTATTTAATGCATAAGATGAAATAAAACTATCAGTAGCTCCAGTGTCAAATAAGATTTTGAGTTTTATTCCGTTGATTATACCTGAAGATTCTACTACAGTAGATTGATGTGCTGCTTGGTTGTTGTTAACGACTGCATGGATTCTATGATTGCTTTGGGCATCTGATGATGGTTCTTTTCCTGTTCGCCGAGAGTTCTCCGGACAATCACGTCGAAGATGAGGTCCTCCACACCCCCAACAGTCTACCCGGGTTGGTCCTTTTTGCGTTTGACTGAGAAATTCCAGACCAAGAGCTCTATCCCCTGGTGCCGCTTCCTCTCCCATTCCTTCCACGCTTACCAGTCCCTCGAGATCTCCACAGACTGATGTTTGAGGATTCGGAAGCTATTGCATTTATGGTCCTCAGAGCTCCTGCCCTCGCTCCTCTTGGGGTAAACCTGTTACCATAAGGAGGTGGTCTCGAGTTATTTCCTCGGAAGAAATTTCGAGGAGTCTTTCCTGTAAATGTCTGCGGTATTGGTTCAGCTGGCCTGAAATCCCTTTTAATCCCCAGATGTTCTTCTGCATAACGAGCACATTCAACCGCCTCTGCCACCGTCGGTGGCTTCCACATTCTTACCATGTCCCTGATTCAAAGATTTAATCCAAATACGAAACGCTCGGCCTGGCGTTCATTCGTGTCTAGATAAGGAACATATTTCACAAGTTCCATGAATTTTATCTTGTATTCTTCCACGGTTTTTCCACCTTGGATTAGAGTATGGAAGGCTCCAGCTTGCTGCTCTTGAAAGAAAGGTTGTAAGTATTTCGCACGGAATCAGTCCACAAACAACTCCCAAGGAACGGTATCTGAAGTAAGATGCAGTTGTTTTTCCATATTTCCCCACCAAAACATAGCATTCCCCCTGAGTTGGAATACAGCGATCTTTGTTTTGGAAGTTGAAGAATATTCTCTTAATGCGAAGCATCTGATCATCCCTTCCAACCATGCTTCGGCATGTTCTCCAGCTCGTCCTCCAGAGAATTCCGGGAGCTTAATCTTTTGCAGTTCCCGTGAAATATCTTCTCTATGAGGTTTGTCATCAAAATCCTTAGGCTTTTCTGAATGTCTTTCCTCTGGATGACGTCGTTCCTCCTTGTCCTTGGTCGACTGCGACCCTTTTAACGTTTCCAAAATGGCTTCTAATGAGCTCATTACAGTAGTAAGATCGGGTGGAGCAACAGGGGCTGACGGCGATCTTGATGGTGGTGATGGTGAAGGTGAAGGTTGAGGTGGCGGCGATGCATTTCGCTGGCGTTGCCGTCTTTGGTACGTGTTAAACATTGTAATTTTTTTTCTGAAATACATAATAAATTTATGAGAAGTGGGTAAATTTTTTGACTGACAGAATATAATTTTCGTAAGATTTAAGCTTGCATACGGGTATAGTTCTTTTGCTATTTTACCTGCAGGCAGGTCTTACTGGTACCAAGGTCAAGGAGGGTGGCAACGCGACCTCCTTGTCCTATGCAGGGTATTTTATGCGTACTAACTCTAGAGTGAAATGCAGGGGTTTTCATAGATCAGAGTGTTAGTTTGTAAAACTTGTCTAGAATGTTTTAGTCCTAGATGCAGTGATAGAAGGGATTTATTGATTTCAGCTACTTATGACTAAAACTAATACTTGAATATTAATTTTCTTTATCCTTGTGACTCTCCCTGTCTGCGTAATAAAATAAATTATAAATAGTGTTAATCAACTTTTGATTCCTCACATTTTATAAGTAATTATTATGCATATAAACAAAATACCTTTATTGTACCCCTTTCAATCGTGAAAGCATTTAAACTTTTACATTTAACTCATAACTTTCCATATGCAAAGTTATTTAATCCCAACCCAACGTGAATTATCTAGTTAAGCAAATTTAAATTTTTCCCATTTTAACTATAGTTTTAATGCATCACAATGCACATACAGCGTACGATGCTATCATTCGCTCTCGGCACATGTAAAATTAAGTCCTATGGTTGGGCGTTGACCCGAGGTCAAACCTTGTGGTATATATTTTATCCACCTACCATTACACACGATCATCCATATAAATTTACGAATTTAATTTTTAAATTTAAATTTAAACACATTTAAATTTGAATAGGATATTAAATTTTAAGTCGAATAGGATGTTAAATTTTATATAACAATATGATGGCGTGGGCAGCCCCGCTGGTGGAGCCCCGACCGGCTCCCACATCATTCATACCCGACGGTGGAGGCGTAATGGTATAGAGGGGTAGGTCACAAGTTCAAACTCGGACCTCGACCCCGAGATATGACCTATGGCACAATGGAATTTGAGCGCGGTGAACGCGGTGTAGGGAGTGACATCACGGGATGGAACCCCGACCTTGACCTCTGTTATGATTAATTTGACGACACCCATTCGAAAACCATATGTTATTGCATCAAACCTTGCCAACGCAAACAAATGTCGGACCCGCAAATAACGTGCGTGACCATACATTCGAATTTTAAACCATAATACACATGCGGATTCGTGGATTTACGCGGTAATTTAAACTATGGTTAAAGACGGACTTTCGATTTTCAGAATATCCAAACCTTATGTAAATATGTAATTTACGCGGCATTTTCAGCTATGTGTTAATTTACAAATGATGGCATGGTTTATTCCCACGATAAGATAATCCAAAATACGCAGTGACAAACGGTGGCGTCAACCTTTAGACAACGCAACAACAAGGTATGCCATATCGTTAGCGTGGCTTTACCTCCGCTATCCAACGGATTTTAGAATTTTGACAGCGAATCCAAGTGTTTCCTCAGATTTCCTCTCCCAGGCACAGTCGGCCAGCGATGATAAATATCACGAAATGGATGTAGTGACGAGTCACTTATGTGTAGGATTGATTCGAATTGAGAGAGGTTGCTAACTTTTGCTCAGCTCTTTCATCTTTGGCATCAGATATTTCTTTGGCAATGTTCTTAATGAAAACTGACATAATGCAGCCTATTGAATCAGTTTTGAAGTCATCTGTTCCAGAAGAACTCATTTCAGTATTAAAAGTTGTGGTCAACCTAGCATTTTCCTCCTATGCAGTGGCATCAAAATGCTCACGAAGGAAGTCATGAAATCCTTAAAGCTGTTGGAAAGCAAGGTTTGCGTATTGTCAATGGATGGAGGTGGTATGAAAGGTCTAGCTACAGTACGGATGCTGCGAAAAATAGAGCAAGGAACTGGGAAGCGTATTCATGAAAAGCATAGAAGACTGCGCACAGGTTTACTGGTTGTGGTTTTAATAGGCACTTGCATGGTAACAGGTGATGGTGTTCTCACGCCTGTAATATCAGTTCTCTCATCAGTATCTGGACTTCAAGTGCGCACTACTAAGCTCCATGAAAGTGTGGTGGTGGTTCTTGCCTGTTTTATATTGATTGGCCTTTTTGCTCTGCAGCATTTTGTCACTCATAGGGTGGCCTTTATATTTGCACCTATTGTGATTGTTGGGCTACTGTGCATCTGCGCAGTTGGCATATACAATGTTGTTTATTGGAATCCTAGCATATTACATGCCCTCTCTCCTTACAAGTTTTTTTTTTGAAACAATGGTAAAGACAAATGGATTTCTCTCAAAAGTCACTGTAATGGTTCCAAGTCTACGTTAATTTAAAAACTGTCTCTTCTCTTAATAAGGTTTTCAGAGATCTAAAACACTGAAGAATTTACTAACTATGGGCCAGCTCAAAAGTTCTTTAAGAGAAATCAATTTCTGAGAGCCTTGAGTGAGCATAAGTTACACAGTGAACTACAAAGTCTCACAAATTTCTCACTAGATCTACAAAACCTCGTTTCTGAGTAGAAAACTAGAGCACAAAATGTGGTATGCCAAATGGCTCTACTTGTAGAACAGTCAACAATTTGTGTGGGGCTTGCTCCCTAATCGAAGGCCTGAATAACCCCACTTATTTATTTAAAAATTTTCATGCTATAGTCAGGAAATTTACAGAAATTGCAGGGCTTATTAGGTCGAAAAGGGTTTGAAACTACCCTCTGATACCATATGTAGGAACCCTCTTTTGAATTTTCCTAACTTTTACACTTAATTTATGAGTTTTGCTAGAGAGGGACTTAGTGCTAATTCGACCAACAGGATATATCACTGCTACAGCTATCATCCTTTCCATGAATACAATCTAAGACATCCTTTCCATGAATAAATCTAAGCATATATATATAAAAGTCAGCAGTAATACGATTAAATGCAGATCAGCAATGAAATTTTAATCTTTCATAAGGAACTAGTCTATACATGGGAAAATACCTGGAATAAAGCTGATGATTTAATGGTGGTTCTCCTCCATGTGATGCTGTGAACAGTTTACCGAAACAATCAAATCCTCCCAGCCAATCTAGGAACAATCCTAGACCCAGAGGATGTCTCCTCTGCCCCCGTGCCCAGAATCCCAAGAACGATGAGACTCCCTTCCAAAACTGTTTGTATCCTTCAATCCTTCCTTTTCGACAGAATGCAAAATTTTCCCAAAAGACCGTCCTCCTCCCACTTCACATCCTCTCCCTTATATCATTTTTCTCCACCGCCCTCAACTCCCGTAGATATTATGGCATTTATGAGGGTATGCATGCATTTAAGGAGATATTATATTCATTTAAGGAGATATTAACTTAGAGATAAGGTTTTGGGGTTAAGTGCATGAAATATCTATATTGAGTCCTTATCTAGTTACGTAGATGTGATGGCTTTATGTAGAGCTTAACTTGGATTTAATTTGTATTATGTTTGTTTTTAACATAATTAATTTGCCTTAATTAAATTATATTATTACTTTATTGGTTCACCCACATATAATTTTTACTAAATTATAATCTGATTTTCTAAAATAACACTCTCCCTTGCATATGCAGATAGAGCCGTATACGTGTTAGGTATCTTGTTGATATTTCGTTATATCATGGCGAGATAAAATATATAGTAATATTCAATTCGTTATTCTTACTTAGATAGTCTTAATACTAGTGCGGGGTATGCGATATAGGCATGTGTAGCTATCATATGCGTATGTCGTATACTCGCTAATGTTATTTTACTTATAAATTAGGAATGGGTCGTTAAAAAAGGGAAGCCTCCTATTGATGAAAGTCCATAAAGAGGAGGAGGTAGTGGCTGTGATGGTAGTGGGCCACACCTAATTGTTGTCCCTTAGTCTATTTTTTGTCTTGTAGATTTTTTTTCCTCGTAATGATCTTGGGCAGGCCCACCAGAAGGGGCCTCATACCCAGCCAGCTCAAACCACAAAGCCTGACCCTGATGGACCCAAGGAGAATTGAATCTGCGCCTCATGACAGAGGGCCAAATACTTCGCAGGGGGGGCTTCAACAAATTGAGCTACCTGTCAAGACTTTTTTGTCTTGTAGGTTACCCTCTACAAGGCCTACTAGATTTTGAGGCAACAGTTATGTCAAGGGATCATGCTGGACACTTTTCCTAGGCAAGACACCAAGCCTAAGGAAACACTTGTCTTTGGTACACTTTTCGAACATAATTAATTTCACATCTCCTAAAATCAAAGATGTATTCTGACAGTGATGAAACTACTAAAATGCTTAAGAATTATCATTAAGAAAATACAAAAAGAAGAGGAAATTTCAATAAATCACGAAGGAACAATTCACCATCCACAATCTCAAAAATCTCCTCTACAACACTCCAAGCTCATCTAGACTCCATCTTGTCTAGATTCTATGATATAATCGACTTCTACGCTTAAAAAATTGCTCAATGATTACCTAAGTTTTATAGGAGCCAAAATAACTTTCAAAAATATGGACTGAACAGGTCTCAAAACTCTTGGGAAGTTCAGCAGCTTAAGCCTTAAACAAGAGCATTAACACTACTTCTGGAAGCAACATTAATAAAATTCATTGGACATTCATGGAACATTAATAAATTATCTTATCTTATCTTTGGTGAACCAACAGATGAATTACCAAGTAAAATTTGCAATAATGAAGAGGAATAACTTTAAACAGAGAAAGCTTTAGTAGGGTCTAAATCCAGCAAAGTACACAAACCCTTTCAGGCCTTGCAAGCATGCACATATAAACACCACAACACTGCTGATCTAGGCTTTAATAGCAAAACACTTATGAATAAAAACACACAAAGCATAGCCTGAACAAACATAGCTGAAGATTGGAACAATGTAGAGTCAGCTGTGAGGAGTTTCAAAATCATTTTCAGGCAGATCAAAACCTTAAACTGAACACCAGGATTACTCTTTCGAAAAAGCTTTGAAATTAAAACTGTACCTGCTCCCTATTTCGGTCCAGACCTTTGTCATTTTCAGCATAGTCAACACGTAGCGGCCGACCATTTATCTCATACCCTTGGAGATTTCTACGTGCACTAGCTGCTGTCTCGTCATCTCTATACTCACAAAATCCGTAACCCTTAGGTTTCCCAGTTTCTCTGTCAACTAGCAATCTGAAACAGGGGAATGATGATTAGGACAAAAGCCACAAATATATAGAGGCATGGTGTTTTGTCTATCCATATATTTATTTTGTGTTATGTCTAGTCCAAGCATATACTAGTCTAAACTAAATTTTAACAAGTTACAAAAAGTACATTAATCATGTTTGACAGTAGTCTAAGAACCAGCTTCACAGCATTGAGTAATAGGCTCTGAAATATAGAACGGGTTTGAAGAATTGTACAAGTAAAATGCATTATAAAACATCCCAGACAGAAATGCCAAACACAAAACTCTAAAGCAATTTGTACACTATAATTAACATATTTGATGTTACCAACAGATTTATATCTAGACTACCATTTTAGTTCCTCTCAATCATGCTCAATTTCATCATAACTACGGAAATTAAATTTTGACAACATCTACGTTGAAATTTGATGACTAAAACTTTCCTGCAATCCCAACCCGGTTTTAATTTCACCTTATCACTCCCATTCAGTTAAATGCCCTTTCCCACAAACTTACATTCAACATATAGGATTCTGGAAATGAAATTTTCAGATTAAAACACATGGGACTGTCAACACACGCTGAAAATAAATATGGACATAAACAGAACAGCAACACAAAAAATACACACAGATTTTTGGTCAACTTAGACCCAAGTAAAACTCCTACAATCTTCTCTGGGGAAAACCTGTTAGAGAGCTTTTCAAATTTATTTATCTTTCAAGTTCATGAAAAATACATTTGCAAACAAAACAAAACAGCGAAATACAACTTATCTCTTCAGCGCAAAACTCCTTGAAAACCGTGCCCATTGTGCCTCGATTTCCATGCCCACTGACGCTGAAACAGTACTGTACAAACGCTGACTGTACTATACGGATTCCGTACGAACTGTACGGATTTCCGTATGGCTATACAGACTGTACGGATTTTTCCCAAAAAAAAAAAAAAATTGCTCAAAAAACGCTCTCGAACTGCGTACAGCTCACAATATTAAATGTTGTTCGTACTGTACATTCAGTTGTCTTCAATGCCTTGATTTTCGTGCCCAGCTTTGCTCAAAAATCACTCCTTAAACTCGCTGCAACAAATTTCTCTTTCAGAACTTTTCCCCTGCTCTCAGTGTCATTTCTCCAATCTGATCATGAAGAATGAATGAATGCAGTCTCTCTTTTCTTTTCCCCCTTTTGTTTCCCTAAATGACTTTTGGGCAACCCTAAGATCCAATGGCTCATATTCATTTAGATCAAAGAATGAGAATAAATGTGCATTTAATTCACACTTTCTATTTTTTAATTCACCCATTAAATAAAGTATCCACATTGTACTTTATGTCTAAAGTCATTTTTCACCTTATAATTTAATATTGACTTTACCACTTATAAAGTCACTTTCACTATATAAAGTCACACTTAGGAAAAGAATTATTTTGGACACTTTTCCCTAGGTAGAGACTAACCCATGGGAAACCAGTTGTTCAAGGTACATTAAAAATCAACAATCTATAGACAGAATAATTTAGTAGCACATTAGTATAAAAATTTTATGCCTTGAAGCACTCATGAGCCAAATCACATAAATTTAACCAAATTACAGAGCATACTGAGTGCCCTATGAGTCTATGTCAAACAACACAGACAGCGGGTGGAATGGCTACTATCATGGGAGACCGTTCGAACTTGAACTTCCTTGGATTCTGGGAAAGAGGGCCCAACCTGACATTGCAATATATATGAAACAAAATGGATGGACAAGGGTCATATTAATAGGTAGTGGACTCAGTCATTCCCTGCTACATTGTGGGATGTTGCCAATGATTCTGCAGAAGGGTGTTTCATCAAGGGAAGAGATCGCCATGAAGGATTGGAGAAAGAAAATTTATGTTCTCAAGGAAATTTAGTGAACTACTAGATGGAATATACATTTTGAAGCAACACTGGGGAGAAAACATTGGATTGTACCATCAATGTCATATGCACCTGATCACGGCCCAACAAAAATATGGTTCATGGGGAGACTGATTCCTGGATATTGAGAAAATAGAACATGGTTATACAAAATTCCTATGATGGAGATACCAAGTAGGCTCTAAATATGGAGATAGAGGACAGAAGAAAAACCTGAATGAAAATTCCCTAGTACTGATGATGACAACAACATCGATATTACAGAAATGTATGGCTAAGGATGAGAAAGAGTTGTCGTTCATGAAATACAGTGGTGCATGAATTACAGCGAACAAGGACACGCTTCAGTAAATTATATATAAAAGATGAGCAAGTACTATGGCATTTGTGAGACAAAAGACCACTTTCTAATGAAATGTCTTTACAATTTGAAAGCTAAGAAATAGAACACTTGACTAATCAACATGGAAAACAATGTAGGTAACGAAGGCTAATCACCAACTCCATCAACAAGATCACTTTAAAAGTGATTAAATGACGACATATTAAGTCCAAATTCACTGAAGCAACAAGTTAAGCCTACATGCAAAATATAGAAAAGAAAACAAGTTTATTTGAACCATGAAATATAAAAGAAAATTCAACATAAAGGAAGCACCTCATCCATTATCAGTACATTAATTATTTTTATGTCAACTAATTATTGCTTTCTAGCCCTCCGTCTCCTGTATATACAAAGCAGATTCATTTTAAAGGATCATCCTATCTTGTGCATTTAATATCTTGCAATAGGAGGTTGTCCACTCAAAGAGGCTTCTTGTCCATTCACACTTTCACTTGATGTTGGCCACATTCATACTTTTACTTGATTTAGGCATGGCATTATTGAGTTGGAAGTTGGAACCTTTTTATGCTTATTTGGTTAATTTGGCACATAACATTTGGTCTCAGTGTGAACGATCCTTGGTTTGACTCCTTCAAATGGTGCATCCTAGCTTACAAGGAAATGGATCCAAATCTGGATATGGATCCACCAAAAAAAGCATACAAGCAATATCTCCAGATCAAAGACTTATTACTTCTGTGGAACAAAAAGGGGGAAAACAAATAATCACAATAAATTTGAAAGTTTATGATTAGGTCCTTACATGATTGTTGAGATTGCAAGTGAAAATTCTTTCTACGTTGACCATCTGCGCAATGAGAAGCTACTATGACTCGTGAATGTGAAAGACCACAAATTGTACTACAAAGATATAACTTAGCTAGTTGTCAATTTTGCTTGTGTGATTTCATTTTATTGCTATGCTACTATTTGAGTGCTTATGAATTCAGTTGTATATTATACCTTATCATTTCTATTTCCATTAGTTCTGTAGTTTTGTTCCAGTTATTATGGCTTTAATTGATTTATTGCCATGTCAGGAACGGATAGGACTCTGGTCCAATTCTCTCCTGATATTTTTTACATATATTTGGTGAACTTATTTCAGGTGACAAGAGGATGATTCTAGGGTTTTCACATCCTCCCAAGTAGAGCATGTGTCCCGCAGTTGGAGCCAGTTGTTACCCCTCATGTTAGCAAGCATACACGTTTCTTCAAATTGCATTTAACATCATCGTAACCTCAAGGTCACAAGTGAAAAGCCTTGTAACAACCACATGCCTCATTATATTAGGTGTCTAAAACCTTGATATGGCCGACTATCGCCTGTCCCTTAGGGCTAAGTCCTTGGTCTCTTTGTCCTATATAGGATCAAGAGATTTTGGATGGATCTTGAGAGGATTCATGTTTTGGGGAGATTGCTTATGTAGGGGTGATCACTGGTGTATGGGTCAATCCAGCCTATGTCACAGTGTGTAGAGAAACCAAGTGTAGAGTAGATTAGGGTTTATTTCTCTTCATGATAATTACTTCTGAATGTTATCTGTCTTTTATTAGTGATTATGTTCTCTTCATCAAGCAATTATACAAATGTTCAAAACATAAGATTCACAAAGAGACAAGAGACACCAGAAATTAGGCTCCAAGCTAGGCAAAACCCCACAAGGGAGAAAACCCAACATCAATCCTTCTCTTATAGAATCAGATCAAAATGAGATATCCAAGACCAAGACCAAAACTGCCACCAAAATGCCAATTCAAACCCTCCAAGTCACCTCCAATGTCAAAGTCAACGACGGTCAAACTATCCCAAATCTGGTCAACTCCTAAAATTTTGGGCTTGCAGTAGCACAAAAAAAATTGTCCTTCAATTCTGAAATTCAGTAAAACAAAAATTATCTCTTCTTTGGACTCAATTCTCTCTCCTTTGACTTCAACCCTTCGCGTGCTTCATATGTACTTCTTGTGTGTGAATGAATGAGCTCTCAAATGAGTCGAATTGCCTCTTATATATAGTTGTCCAGGAGGGTCGAATAGGTGGCTCTTGGAGGCCCAGGCCGACTTGTTCCCAAAGAGGGCCAACTTGACAATTTTTTGTGGACTATGACTCAATAGAAAAATATTTTTCTTTTCTTTACAAAATGCCCAAATGGGACTTGACTTAATTACATTTTCTTTGTGACTCTTTGACTCAATTGATCCTATAAGCATGAAGAACATGCTTTGACTAAACATAAAATAATGATAATGAATATAATCAATGATAAAAATTACAATTTTATTACATTTTGAAGACCGACACTAGTTACATTTTCAACACCCCGTCTTAACTAGGGAGGTATTCATAATGACACAATAGGATACTCTGAAGTTGAAATATTCATATAAGAAAGGATCCAGATTGATAAGCATCAATGATGATTTACATCATCATAGTCAGCATTGTCAAAATAGCAAGGCCTTGACTAACAAACTGTGCCTCTCCACTAGATCATAGCACAATGTTGGGAGGCATAAATTTGGACACTGCCGCCTCTCAAGCACATACCCCACCCGGGTGTTCACCAAGTATGTCCTTACAAGACTATTTCCTTATCCATTGTCACAATATTTGACACCAGGAAATATCAATCCTCTGGAATTTTCTTGTCTTGGATTAATGTACTTGACTTATGGTGGTTAGTCCTGGTCAAAGTGCAAATCCTCAAAGAATATCGGTCTCAGATGCTTATCCAATCCACCATTCTCCTTACTTGTGCCTTTAATAGGCTTACGGTTGTTAGTCCTAGCCATAGTACATGACACATGGAGAATATGGTGTCCACCCTCACTCCCTCTCAACCAAGGAGGAGATCCTCACTCCCTCTCAAATAGGGAGAAATAACCACAAGCCTAAGCTTGTCTCAAAATACTCATCAATGCATCGGCTACATGTTCTTTCGTGGAGATCTATTGTAGCTTCTCGGCTCCTATCTGGATCATATGCTCGAATCATAAAGCATTTCGACCTTCCTGGTTCTCTAACAATCTTCATGCACTTTGAATCCAACATGTCATCAAGTAGTTCATCAAACACCTTATGAAGCCAAACTTCCTCACAATTGATTGTACAAGCCTTCACATCTTCTTTCTTTGTATAGAATTTGACTTCACACACTTCCAAGAAATCATATTAGCTCCCAATCATCAATAGTATCTCTATCGGCATCAGTGTTGTCAACCCATTCAAAGAGTTCCTAAATCGAACCAATCAGAGCTCCCTCCTTCTAGCTAAGGTAGATGAACTTTCATTAAGCCTTGTTTTACGTGTTGCCATCTAATCAAATCCTTTGATGCACACTTCAAACTGCTTCCTCCTTAATCTTCACGCTTTGCCACGTTCTTCCAATTCTTCCATATGCTAGTCAAGCTTAGAAAGATATTGTCTTGACCTACAACCTTTTATTAGAAGATTACAAAAGAATAAAAAGGTAAAGTACAAAGATAATAGCAATAGTAGAGTACTTATCCTTTGAAGAGGGTCAGCACCCTCTTAATCTTGGACCTGTTCACCAATCTTGTTCCCACATCAACATGATGTCATTCCTGTCATTCTCAAGAGCTAGGTTTTCTTTTTACGGAAGAAATGATTAGTTAGGGTTTTTGTTCCTAGGTTTTTCTAATTCAAACCTTTGCTAGGCCTAGTTTACAAACCCTAGATTCTCCAAAGCCTACAAGATTTGTTATATAAGAAATGCAAATTCTACAAGCATATTGATGAGTTAGTTGCAAAAGTTAAAACCCTAGAGATGCCATTGACAAACCATCTATAAAAGATTTTGTCTTCATATGCAAGGAGAGACTTCAAATTTTATATCAATGATCTCTAACATGCTACTAATTGGGCATGAGATCATTAGCTTAATCTTCATAATATTTTACCGTGACCTAGAAAAACGTAGCATCATATGCAATATGGTTTCCATAGGTCACACATGAACAAATATTATACATACCTTTTCAATGTTACCTGTTCATCATTGCAGAGATCTGGTCTTTGACTTTTCTTCAGTGGATATCTTCTTCCAAGAGATACTTCAGACTTTTAGCTATCGAACCACATAGATGTCTTTGGGCTGCTTGCAATGTCTTGTACCACAGAGATGGGCTTCATATCTTTTCAAATTTCTTATCACAGTCCTTGCTTGCACTGTATTATGCTTCCACAGAGATATTTCTTCAAATTTCGTTGTCTTATACTTCGTTGTCATAAGCTTCAGGCTTGATGCTTGATCCTTGAGAAGTCTCGGCCTTCAATTGTTCTAGTTCATCAAGAAAAACTCTCATATCACAGCTCCACAGAGAAAGTTGTATACCACAGTGCCACAGAAGGTTCAAATTGTCTATATAGAAGGTTTGTCACGGGTTCAGATCCACGTTTTTGCTCTTATAAATACTGCACTTCTCTAAGAGTTTGTTAAAATTGGACAACTAGGTCCAAACTCCGGGTTGTGCTGCTTAGATGATGATCGCAATATTTTTATTGGATTCCTGTTTCGGAGAGGTGTAAGATTGATCTAAAGATCATCTCGATCGGATGAGCAGAACATGTACTTTGAATTTATTCCACTTATGTGCTAGGTCAGCCTGGAATAAAATATAGACTTAAATGTCTTAAAGGACGTGTCACACACCCCCAAAGATTCCTAGATATTGGAGAGACTTAGAGTTCATTTCACACACATTGTTGTGGAGGAATTCTCTCTCTCTGGATAGCGTTGGAGCTGTGATATATATGGACTGTTCTTTGTTTGGGTTGTTCTGGGTTATGCGTGACACGCTTGGCTGAATGACCTATTGGAGACTTTGCTGGTAGAAACATCCTGCTGATCGCCGTAACGCCACCATTCATCATCTCTGTTTTGGCTTGTCTTCCATCGATCTAATGCTATGTTCTATCTCCTTCAGTATTGTGCCCTAATCTGAAATGGCATAGAACATAAGCTGAAATTAACATGGTATCAGAGCGAGGAAGAAGACAACGCCTACAATATAGGGCAGCTAGATAAGGTTTTTGCTTAACGCGTTAGGGTTACTTGCATTTCTGATCCACGGCAACGGATATCGTGCTTGAAGGTGACACTCTTAAAAAAAAAAAAAAAATGCTGCCAAGAAGTTGCAGCAACCGAAAACGCTCAGAAGAGACCCTGTGCCGTCACGCATAACAGAAGCTGGCCGAGATTTGGGATAGATTGGGTTTTTTTAGTGCCCTAACCAAATCGTTTTGAAAACAAATCATTCAGATTGGTTGTGGAGATGGGCTGTGTAGAGGCACATTTCGTGTATTCGTGTAGGTTTTGAAGGCTGCAGCTGGAGTTACAGCAACCGACAGAAATTATGCATATTTGTGTGAAGGGCGCAGCTGAAGTTACAACAACCGACGGAAATCGTCATGGACAAAATACCCAATTTAGGGCTCTCTCTCTGATCCGCTGTCACTAATAAGGAAGCCGCAATCTTCTGTTGGTAACAAATCGTGTGAATGGGCCTACCTGTGGTCACTACAAGAAGATACGCAGAATATCAGAAGCGAGATTTTTTTTGAGTTCTGCCGATTGAGTTCTGGCGTTTCAATGGTGGCATTTCTGTAGATTATCTGTATGCGATAAATGGCGACAAAGAGGGGAGGCTTGAATCCGCATTCAAGGGGCAGTGGAATTAAAACCTTTAATGGCTAAGCGGAAATTCAATCGACGCATCACCGAAATCAATCGACGCCAAAACTCTCATATGTTGGCGTCTGCTTAGAAATCGAAATCCTCCACGTCAGAGCCGACGGCTGTGGCCTCAGAAATTACAGAATGCGTCACTTAAAAGATGCGAAAACCCTGCGAAATGAATTGATAGTATTCCTTAAGGCCCCCGATGCGGCAAAGCTAATGCAGAAGCCAACCACTTGCTAGGAAAGACCTGAGTATGAAAGTTTTTTTTAAAGAAGAGGTGATCATGGAATCGTATGCCTATTAAGCTAGAGATGCCATTGAGCAGGTTGCCGATAACTTACGACGACCTGTTGTCAGTAGAGTGGTAAAGTTTTTTTTTATATTGAGAAGAGCATGATCATGAACGATGAAAAGAGGTGCGTCATTCTGTCTCCTAAACGTTTCAGAAAATTAACATGTACGTTGATGCATTTGGCACGTTGGAAAAATTAGATCATGTGGATTATGATTCTCATAAATCTATCTAATATGATGAGGGCCAGAAAGTCAGAAATCCGAATACAATGAAGATATCGTCCCTGGTTGTATACAGTTCTAAAACCTAAAGAAATTACAATCTCACCTGGAAACCATTAAGATCAAGATCCCAAGGACAAATGATGGCACCTGCAGACTTTCTGGGATTAAGAGGGAGACCTTTATATGTCTATACTCCTGAGTAAAAGGATTGTTGGAAGCTTCGACGGTGAGAAACTGCATTTTCTAGAGGATACCCACATTCCCGAAGTCATCTTTTCTAGGAATGTCTGTGGGATACAGCATATCTTCTAAGGCATATAGGAGCTATGTGCAGATGTTTTGTGATAAATCTTCCTAGCTCCAAGGAAGACAATGCTGCAGGGACAGGAGAATAGGAAGTTCCAAAGGATGATTTCATTCTGAAATTGCATTTCAGAATATACTATAGAAATAAAGATTATGGCTGATGATATATATTAATTTTTAAGATGGGCTATTTCACTCTTTTCTTACTGCTGATGGTCCTGTGTAATATATATTTGTAATAATCTGTCTACCTGGAAAAAGAATCTGCCTTCTGCCACCTGGCTTTAAATCACAAGGCACCTTGCCTAGCCTGCAGCTTCAGAAAGTTGTCCAATGACTGGTTAAGTGGATGGTGCAGTCTGCTAAATAACCTAACAGAAAACCACATCAGTGTACTACAGTTTCAGTAAAGCCTTTGGATTATTGGACAGTCTCTGCAAACCATCAAGGACAGAAAATAAATAAGTTTTTCATTCAAATTGCCGAATGTAAAGATTTCGGGCACAGTCTATATGATGTGCAATTAGACTGTGCTAGATCTGCATAGCTGAAAGGAATCTCTGACATGAAGCGTAAATTTCTGTGTTTGGAACATTTGTATGATCGGTTCCCAGATCTGTGAAATTTAGGAGACAAATTTCCAAACTGAGATCTGGAGACTTGAAGCCCTAGATCAGTGAAATATTAACTGTAAATCTGAAATTGAGAAGCAATACTGGATAAGATGCCAGATGTAGTAGATGAAGCTGTCAAGTGCAGAATTATGAAAGAAGGAATCATGTTTGGATTCCTAGTTCTGTGGGTCACAGTAAAGAGGGTTGTTTAAGGAAGCTACTCAGAATAACAGGACTTCTAACACAAGCTGAGGTTTGTTGATATATTCTCCCTGTTGGACAGTGACATAGACATACACCTATGTAGCAGTAAGCATGTGGCTGTAGCAGTCTCACATTGTAGTGTAATGGTAAAATGTGTTTCTGCAGCTTTCAGACACGTTGTTGGAAGTCTTTAGCAAAAGACTGTGGTCTTGGATGTTTTTGAATATGGGAGAATAAAAACTCCCCTCCAAGTTGGTGTTTGCGATGCCCTCATTTAAAAATAGATGTTTTTTTTTTCTCTCGAAAGAGAAGCTGGCATTAAGAGGGAGAATATATCTGTATATGCTCCTGAGCAGATACCTTTGTTAAACAAAAGAAGATCCTCATGGCTCAGGGACATATGGCTTCAGAGGGGGAAATTTCGAAGGAAAACCAAGAAGCCATATAAATAACAGGGTATCTAGCAGCCATGAGTACTATTGTACAATCTGAGCTTGGATCCTTTAAGGAAGTCGTAAAGCATCAAGTCTGGAAGGATGCTATGCACAAAGAGTATGAGTCCATTATGAAGAATGATGTCTGGGATGTGGTTCCAAGACCATAGGACAAAGCAGTTGTCACCTCGAAATGGCTCTACAAGATCAAGCATGGATCTGATGGAAGTACTGAAAAGTTCAAGGCAAGATTCGTTGCCCATGGCTTCTCTCAAAAGGAAGGCATAAATTATGATGACATATTTGCACCTGTGGCCCGATACACCACCATTCGACCTATTATAGCCCTTGCTGCTATGCAAGGATGGAGTCTTCATCAGATGGATGTGAAGACCGCATTTCTGCATGGTGCGATAAAAGAAGAGATATATGTGGAGCAACCTCTGGGGTTGGAAGTCTAGGATCGAGACACCGATGTCTGCAGGTTGAAGAAAGCCCTCTATGGGTTGAAGCAAGCACCCAAAGATTGGTACGAGAGGATAGATAGGTACTTGATGAAGCTGGGCTTCACTCGAAGTAATGTTGATCCGAACCTTTACTTCAAGGCTGTCAAGGGAAAACCTCTCATTCTGGTGCTGTATGTGGATGACCTCTTCCTGACAGATGCTGACCCTCTCATTCATCAGTGCAAGAGGGAGCTCGCTGCTGAGTTTGAGATGAAGAACCTAGGACTGATGCCTAGGCCTGGAGGTCTAGCAGAGACCTGGCAAGATTTTCCTTTCTCAAGGAAAATACATTATGAAGCTTCTGGTATGATGGACTGTAAGTCTGTGTCGACACCGATGGAACTCAACTTTAAGAAGTTGAGTGGCAGCGCTACTGGGCCCGTCCTACTAAGTATCGTCAACTCATAGGGACCCTAATGTTCTTAGTGAACACCTGTTCGGACGTATGTTGTGCAGTGAACACTTTGAGTCAACACATGGTTGATCATAACATTCACTGGGTTGGTGCCAAGAAACTCTTGAGATATCTCTGAGGCACGATAGACCATGGGCTGAGATACATTGCCAGGAGTATGACACTCCATGGATATACTGATGCCGATTGGACTGGCAGTGTGGTGGATTGCAAGAGCACATATGGATGCTACTTCACACGTAGATTTTCTTCGAGCAGAAATCTAAAGTCGGTAGCCTTGAGCACCGCTGAGGCCGAATACATTGTAACATGTATGGCCTGTTGTGAAGTCACTTGGTTATGAAAGCTCTTCTGTGAGCTGTTCGAGCATGTGCTAGATGCCACAGTTATCCTTTGTGATAACCAGAGGGGGATTCATTTGTCATAGAATCCCGAGTTCCACGATTGATCCAAGCATGTTGATGGCTAGTACCACTTTATCCGAGATATGGTACAGCGAAGCGCCGTAAGGCTCGATCATAAGAACTGATGAGCAAGTCGCGGATATTCTCACTATGCCCTTGGGGAAGGTCATGTTCATAACCCTCCGTGAGAATCTTGGAATCATGGAACGATCCTATTCTGAGGATCCTGTTGGATGATGCTCTGGGAGCTCTGGGGGGCTTTGGGACAGCTTCTCGGAGCTATGAGCAACCACAAGGCTAGGCTTGCCGAACCTTGTTGGTGTGCTTGGACCCCACCGTTGTGATTATTGAGTTGGTTTACCTCTCATTATCTATGCCCTGTATGCATTCTACCCATTGAGTTCAGGGCTCATGGGAAGTACCTCTAATTTGGCCAATGAGATGGGAAAGGCTAGAGACTAGTAGCAAAGACTGATGGACGCATCAGAAATTGCCGTACTTTCTATCTAGGATGGCACGGTCCAACCACTTGATCTGGGATCAAGTCTTGTGAGGTCTCGGACCTCTGCCTGACTTCGGGTCAGATGAACCAACTTCGGGTTGGTTGGAGACTCTTTGTGAGTCCGATAGAGGTTTTGACCTCTGGGCTGAATCTGTCAGCCGGGAATGATGTCTTTGTGACTGACCCACTTCTGTTTTGAAATAAAGAGGCCAGCAAAGCAAGTTACGGCGGGATGACGCACAATGTTTGGATTGCACTTGTGGACGGAGTTCCCCTAGTTGAGAGGGAGTGTTAAAATTGGACAACTAGGTCCAAACTCCGTGTTGTGCTGCTTAGATGACGATCGCAATATTTTTATTAGATTCCTCTTTCGGAGAGGTGTAAGATTGATCTAAAGATCATCCTGATCGGATGAGCAGAACATGTACTTTGAATTTATTCCACTTATGTGCTAGGTCGGCCTGGAATAAAATATAGACTTAAATGTCTTAAAGGACGTGTCACATACCCCCAAAGATTCCTATATATTGGAGAGACTTAGAGTTCATTTGACACACATTGTTGTGGAGGAATTCTCTCTCTCTTGATGGCATTGGAGCTGTGTATTCTTTGTTTGGGTTGTTCTGGGTTACGTGTGACACGCTTGGCTGAATGACCTATTGAAGACTTTGCTGGTAGAAGCATCCTGCTGATCGCCGTAACGCCACCATTCATCATCTCTGTTTTGGCTTGTCTTCCATCGATCTAATGCTATGTTCTATCTCCTTCAGCATTGTGCCCTAATCTGAAATGGCATAGAACATAAGCTGAAATTAACAGAGTTCTTGGTATAAACATATAGAGAATGAGATGGACTTCTTTAACCTCATTATTTGTCCCAAAACATGTCTACTTAATCTTCAGGAAATTTGTATGCTTTGGATGATTCAAACTTTAAGAATTGAGGTAACTCAGACTTATTCGGAGTTGCTAGGATTGGGAATAAGTTTGAATGCCTTCTATTGATCTCAGATAAGTGCCACAGTGAGCTCGGGTGCCACAGAATTATAGTACCATGGAGAAGTTCAGATTACTAGGACTGTCCGGATTGCCTTCCTATCTTGCTTGTGTACTCTGTAGAGTTCAGAGATGGATAATTCATATGTTGCATGAATGTCTTCTTTATAAAGAAACTTTTTTGATCAACAAGGATCTTAAGGAAGAGATGATACTATATTCCTTTGTCTGGTTCAGACTTAGAGAAATAATCTTCAGATTTGTAGAATTCTCAAAACTTCATAGAGTTGTAATCTTGACCTTTCACAAAGAAACAAATGATTTGGATTTTACTCCTTTACATAGACAAATTTATCATTTAACTGCTCAGAAAATTTTGGATGCTGTGTAGTTCATTGATGTGATGTTACAGTAACAAATGTTCTCATAGAGAGTCTTTGGATTGATCGCATGAACAATGCTTCAGATATTTGCATATAACAGAAAACTTTGCCTCAAAGTAGAGATGATTCGTCCTTCAGATCACAGAGATTCGTGTATGTTTCGGCCTACATTCTTCTTGTATGGATAGCTTGGTGTTATAACTTCCTTGGTTCTAAACAGATGCTACAGATCTCGGATATAGGCCACAGACTAGGATCTATGTAACAGATCACAAAGCTCGGATAAACCTAAGAATTCGGTCAAGTCATCACTAAGTTTGGATAAGAGTTGCAGACCTTGATCAATCTACAGAAATACCTCATTTTAGTCACCAATAGATTTGGATTTATGCCTCAGTCACGGAAATTTATTGCAGATATTTGAGCTGTTCCTTTTGCTTGAGCGAGATTATTCAGATCTTTACTTCTCTATCCTTCGACCTCCTTCATACTTTGTATAGACAACTGATGATATGTGTTTCTTGCTCTAATTGAGGGATGAGAGTAGGATATATATCGTCTTCTTCAAGTCATTCTTCACTAAGTTTTGAGATCACTCCACAAGAATCCACAGAAATAAACTTGTTACTCGGATTTGTCACAGTGATACAACTTCAAACTTATTTCCTTGATTCACAAGTATATGCTTGAGAAGGCTTGGCCCTCTCTTTTGATGGTGCTCCTGCCTTTACCAGAGCTCTGAAACCATGTTGAGAAACCAAATGTAGAGGAGATTAGGGTTGTCTTCTCAATAATCACTCATGAATCTTATTTGCCTTTTATTACTTATTATGTTCTCTTCATCAAGCAATTATACAAATGTTCAAACAAAAGGATCACAAAGAGACAAGAGACACCAGAAATTAGGCTCCAAGCTAGGGCAAAACCCCACAAGGGAGAAAACCCAATAACAATCCTTCTCTTATAGAATCATATCAAAATGAGATATCCAAGACCAAGAACAAAACTGTCACCAAAATGCCAACTCAAACCCTCCTCCAAGTCACCTCCAATGTCCAAGTCAACGATGGTCAAACTGTCTCAAATTTGGTAAACTTCTGAAATTTCGGCGCTGTAATTTCAGCCCCTGAAATTTCATCCCTGCAGTAGCACAGAAAAATTTTCCCTTCAATTCTGAAATTGAGTAAAGCAAAAATTATCCCTTCTTTGACTTCAATTCTCTGTCCTTTGACATCTACTTTTTGTCCTCCTTCGCATGCTTCAGATGTACTTCTTGTGTGTGAATGAATAAGCTCTCAAATGAGTCAAACTACCTTTTATATATAGTTGTCCAGGAGGGTCAAATAGATGGCTCTTGGAGGCCTAGGCTGACTTGTTCCCGAGGAGGGCCAACTTGACAACTTTTGGTGGACTTTGACTTAATAAAAAATTATTTTTCTTTTCTTTACAAAAAGTCCAAATGGGACTTGACTCAAATACATTTTCTTTATGACTCTTTGAAGCAACTTACCCTATAAGCATAAAGAATATGCTTTGACTAAAAATAAAATAATGATAATGAATATAATCAATGATAAATATTACAATTTTATTACATTATGAAGACCGACAATAGTTACATTTTCAATAGGGTGCACGTATGTCTTACAGCATGTTACAAGACATCAATTCTATATGTAAACTTGGCCTTGGTGTAGTATTCCTTAGACAGCTCTCAACATGGCAGTCTCACAAAATCTACATTTCACATTTCCCAAGGAAATTAATGTTTTTCAATGCAAATGGTCCCATAAGTCAAAAGCACTTGATCCCAAAATGGTCAAATTGATGAAAAGACACCATGCCATGCAGAAATTTTTCCAAACAGTGAAAGGCATGATGAAGTTAGAAGTGGTCAAAGTTGGTCAACAAATACAAAAGGTTTCCAAGTGGAAAAATAGGGGCAACATTGGATAGTTTTCAGCATGAATTATGTCAAAAGATATCTAAATAACAAGAGGAACACAACCCATGTCTCAGTTTCTCCAAATTCCCAAGGGCATTAGAGGGCACTTAGCAGGGCATGATGATGTGGCAATGCAAGGCATGATGTGGCAAAATGAAGCATAATCCAGCTGAAATCAAGTTAAATCACAGCAAACCCAAGTGGAAAAAGTATCAAAATTATCAAGGCATCGAAGAACAAGCAAGAGGGTGGCAAGGTCGAGTTTATTACCCATTTTAAAGTCAAGTCAACTAGCCATTTTGGAAGTCAAAGTGGAACATTGGGGTACTATGGACCAAAATGTTGGCAAGTGGAGAAGTTTTTGGCCTTTGCAAAGGCAAAAGATCTTTCTTCCAAACAAGTTGAATTGTATGATGGACCTGTTGTCGCTCAGAATGTCTAAGCACCGCGACAACGACTCAGATCGGGGTTGTCACCCTTATCCCCAATCTCTTTGTTTAAGTTGTCTCCCAGTAGCAGACTAAGGGGGGTAGACCCTATGGAAATGGAATGAAGGAGAACTAGTTGGGAACAAACTAGTTCGGGAGACAAAGTTAACCAACCAAATACTTGTATTAGATCTAACAAGATTAAAGGATTCGATTAGATTTAGATGATTGATACCAGTGCCTTATGGAATCAACTATCTTGCTAAGAATTTGAGGACCAAGTACTTGATGAGAAACTGTTGTTGAATGAATGAATATCCTATATGTAATGTAGATCCTAAGACTAATGTGAAGTTAATTTTAATTAGATGTCTATTCTAAGTTTAGACCTTTCGATCCTTTCTATATTGAGCCTCATTTCGTAGTAAGTGGAAGAGATAAGTTAAGGTGAAGCACACTAAGGTGTGATTAACGATACCTCTCCTGAAAATCTAACGTACCTGATGCCTCCGGCACTGCAAAGAGTTGTGGCACTGGTGACTGCAAGGTCGCCGTTTTAAGTACTACTAAAACCAGGCTTCTCAAGCAAATATGGATGGGTACCTATCTCTCTATCGACCAAGCTAATGCTTGGAAGTAAATTTTAAATATGCAAGGCTAACTTTATATGCAAATGCACGAGAATGATTAGCAAACGGAGCAAGATGAAGCAAGCTTCAAGGATGAGAAAGCTCATGTGATGATTACTTATGTGATGATTACTTATGAGATGTACGCCAAAGTCCTTAGTTGCCCAAATATTCAATTTGCTAGATTGAAAGACAAACTTCTCAGCAATGTATTTAAAAGATTACAATACAATTCCCAATCAGATCACAAGCTTCTCTTTCTAACGTATTTATAGCCTAATGTATTTATAGCTCAAAGGGAACAAAAATATCTTCACAATTCTTCAATATCGCCTTCAAGATAATGCATTAAAAATACTCAAATCAGGAAATGGACCATATGCAATTTACCACAATTCCATTACTTGAAAAACTCTCAAAGTCTAATATGCAATAATACCAATTCAAGTAAATTAAACCAAAGTTAGAGTTAATTAAACGACGAGCAATCTCAACAGATGTCAAGCACGAAATATTCAAAACCAGATGCAAGACTTAGGCACATTAAATTCCGAAAGCGGTCACCATGAAAGAATAATGCAATTTAAATGCTAAGCAATTCCAAATTTAAATGATTTTATATTTGACTATAGAAAAATTTAAGCTTCTTCCTTAATTCAAAAATTTCCTTGATGCTTAGGATATTAACACCTTAGCAATAACCCCAAAACCCCAAGATTGAAAAATCTATCTTCAAAAATAAATGGCCTTTAAAATTTTCTATATAAAAGAATAAAAAGGAAAGTTTAAAACAATTTCTAATGTTAAAAGTTAATTAAAATTTCTTGGAATTTTTTAAATTTTTAGAGGTTAGTAAAGAAAAGAAAAAAAATTGAAATTTTTTAATTTGATTTTAAGTAAAGGCCAAAATAAAAAATTTTAAATTGAATCTCATCCAAACAAAAAATCAAACTTAAATGTTACTTGTTTTGTAATGATTTGATTTTAGGTTTGAGGGGGTACGAGCGAGAGGAGTTGTCGAGGGCTTAAGGAAAAAGGCAGTGAAGGAATGCTAATGGGCAGCCGGCAAGGATAGCGTAGCACGCAGAAGCCGAGGAGGATGGAGGCAGCGCGAGAATATGACAAGCACACGGAGGCTAAGGGCCGACAGAGTTGTGGGAAGGAGCTGCAGGTCGTTGAGCAAGGAAGGTAGTTGCCAGCAGGGAAAGCAGACAGCGTGAAGAAACGAAGGAGGAAAACGAAGATAGTAGCCGATAGGAAGAAGAGCAAGGTAAACATTGACTGTGGATGAATGATTTGCGCAGGTAGGAAATGGGGACGCTGGCATCCGAGGTAAATGACTGCAAATACGCAGCAGGGAGAGGATAGAAAAGGGAGCTCAGGCAAAGAAAAGGAAGAGGGAATGTGCAGATAAAAGGGAAAAGGAAGGGACAACGTTGAGGGAGAGGGATGGCAGCTTGCAGGTTAAAAGAAAATTTCAACCACAGACAGGGATGAGGGCGTGAGAAAAACGCAGCAAGGAGCAACGAGATGAAGGGAGGATACAAACAGGAACAAAATCGAAACCCTTGGAAAAAAAAAATTGAAAATTATTTTTCCCATAATTTGAAGAATTTTTCACTCCAATTTTTTCAAAATTTTATCTCTATTAAACTCAGAAATTTCTCTCGAAAATAACCCCAGATCCAAAATTTAATTAAACACTTCTGCAACAAATTTATATTCCAAAACAAAATCTTACCCTCCAGAGCCTAGATCTTGCTCGGATCTTGGAATTTCCTATGAAAAACCTAGATATCACCTACACAAAATCAGAAACCAAAACCCAGACACCCAACACATAAAAAAATCTAAAAATAAAACCCCAATCCCGAGTTAAAAATCAAAAACTAAAAAAAAACACTGAATATTTACACAATTAAAATTACAGAACTATACAATATATTTACAGATCTATGCACAAGAGTTGCAGATCTAACAATTTTCCCACAAAATATTTCTAAAAAAAATGTTTTTTAGAGAGGTACTAGCCCAAAAGTCCCTGTATAAAAAATTGACCTTTAGATAAATCTTGAGGTTATTATGAAGTAGGCTCTTTAGAAAATATACGTTGAGAGTCGGTTGTTCCAACCGAAGACTATCCCCAAACGCTCAACGAAACCTCAGAGATCTTCTGTAAACACTAGATCAACCGTCAAACCAAGTAGAGAAATAGAAAAACGATAAAATCTTGAAGAAATAGAGATACCTGCTACTTCAAGCAAAATTAAAAACGCTACCTTAGATCCAACAAATTGAATAAGATACCTGTATTCATATTATTCTAAGAGAGCTATTGATTTGTGACTTTCAACAAATAAATGTAGAGATTCAAACAAGTTTACCATAAATTCATGAAGAGGAACGCCACTACAAGTTGAAACCCCAAAGACTTTGCATTTATTCCAAAAAATATACAAGAGAGCTTGAGAGCTTAGTACACGATCAAAAGATTGGATGAAAAAAAAGACTGACATTGATCTCTAATTTATAGATAAATTCTTCAACGACTAGTTCGCTTGATCCCCATCAAAGTAATCTCGACCATTTAAAAAGATTTGATTATCTTTTAATCTCCTCCGTCGAAATTATTTATTTTTTGAGGAATTTCAAATTTTCCATTTAATTTCTTTTTAATTAACTCAAAAAATAATAATTTTGAGTTAATTACCTCAAAAAATCGACTCTGAATTAACCACCAGGACCCAAGGGTCCAAAATTTCTGAAAAATTTCAATATTCCATTGGCCCGGGACCTTTAAAAATTTATTTTTTAGAGACCCACAAATTTTGCCTTTGAAGAATTTAAATTCACCTAGGACGTAAAATTAATTAAATTTCTGGCATATGATTTTTAATTTAATTTGGCCAAAAAAATTAATTAATTGACTTATGAGGGGATAAATTATTTTTCCAACCCTCTTTACATAAGATTAATACAGTAAACCCACGAGGGAGAACACTCGTTCGTAATAGACCCTCAATAATTTACCTAATTCTGCAACTCAAAATATGATCTAGTAGACCAAGTAATCTGTAATAAAATAATCTAACCAATTAGCTAAGATTATTCCCAAATTACTTTTACAAAGACTCGATAGAAAACACTAGGACTTACTTAGTATCTTGACGACAAAATCCACCCTAACTTTGGGGTGAGGTTAGAGGGAAAAACTCTGTCGATCATCTGTGTCTAGAGACAGATGAATCAGTGAGACAAAAAACCTCCTAGAATAGAAATCGTCACCAAAATACTAGGCTTACCTAGGTTTTTACATACATGATGGTCTTACTAGGATCATTTACATTATAAACATGCATAATGGGTTTACATCGTTTACAAATAGTCGATTGATGATGATATCTAATGGCACAGACACTCGAACATGATGGATCCCTTTTGTGAAAAAATGGACGTACTGCTATGGAGCAGTTGACACAGAATGATCAACATCTGGCTCTACTTGGGGACACGTTGCTTCATCGAAGGAATGTGAGAATCCAAAATCTGTATCCAAGCAACACACAAGATTATATAAGTAGCATCCATCCAAGATTCATCATATAACATTAAGCACATGAAAAATGAAGCTCTTCATTTATTGACTATTCTACTAACATGAAATATAAACTTAATCTAAATACTAATGAAAATGATGAAATAACAGGGTGTTGTTGAGATATTGAGGTATAGTATCGGGCATGCTCTAACCCTGAAAACCTCCAAAAACCCAGAAAGCGTTTGGAGAAATTTCATATGGTGTGTGAGATATTAAAATAATTAATTTTTTTAATGAGGACACTAAGTCTAACTTAGGGAATTAGAAAAATTACAGTGAATTAATTAAACACATCTGATGAAATGTTCTAAGTGACGCGGATCAAGCAGTCTTTTAATCTGAGCCATCGATAAGATATTAGATCACGACCGTTGATGTGTCAACCAGAAAAATATAAGAGAAAGGCTTGAGGTCAGTTGGAGACACACACACATTAGCAAAGCACTAAAGCTAAGTCGAATTTTTGGGGCGGGGTTTCGCTGAGAAATTCGAAACGGGTTGCAGTGCAATGAGGGGCAGAGATCGACGAGGGATGAGTTGATCCAAGGCCAAGAATACAGCAAGACGGAGAGGTAATGAGTACCAGTCAGCGCAGGGCCAGCCAGGAGGACACAGTTCAGCCAGCTCCACTCAAAGACTGCGCAGAGGCTGTGTAAGCCTAGCCAGGGTGACGTAAACCCAGCAAGCGCAGCACCAGCCAAGGTGACGCAGTCCCAACCGAGGCAGCACAAAGGCAGCGCAACACCAATCAGGGTGACGCAGTAGGGACGCTAGCCAATTAAGGGCTAACGCAAAGGCTACAAAGGCAGCGCTAAGCGTTCCAGTGGGGCAAAAGGGGCTCGTGATCTGTAAATCCCGTTTGAGGTTATGATACAGCCATATCTTCTGTCTCCAAGTGAAAGGTACTTATTGTCGTATAATTTCTCTATAGGGCCAACCATGTCTGGTGCCCAGATTGTTGTATTCAAATTATGCATAATAATATAAACCCTCTAGAGCTGTTGCACTGGTTTTCTTGCATTGGGTTTTTCCGGGGACATTTGTCCAATAAATCGTTTGTAATCTTGTCACATGTCTGTATTGTTCAGTAAATGATCTATAGATGTGTTGGCTGCAGTTAGTGTCTACTTTAGTATTTTTTTTAATATTTCAGTTAAATAACTTGTTAATGTTAATGAAACAAGTAGGTGAAAGTAGATCTTGATACTGCAGTAGGGTTTCAGTTATGAAACTTTCACATGGTGTCAGAGCATTGCAGATCAAGCTGATCCACCAGCAGAGCGACTGAAGAGGATTGCGACAGAGAAGGCAACTGAAGCAGCAGAGTTCCAGAGATGGTAGCGCAACACCAGGAGGACGCAGAGGCAGCGCAGAGCCTTCCAGAGTGACGCAGGAGCAGCCTGCGTTGCACTGAGCCAGTTTGCTCACGCAGAGGCCATCCAAAGGGACGCAGTGCAATTTTGAGGTTGATGTGCACATTTGCCATAGTCCAGAAGCGAAGCTTTGGATCTTCAGAGGTTGTTGGTGTGGCAGAGGTTTTGTCGGTGCAGAATCGTGCCTAGCAAAGGTGACAAGAGTGGGAGGAGGACAATTGCTCAACAGATCTGCGCCAAACAGATCTGAAATTCGATCAGAAGGGTGATTGTAGTGAATTGTTCAGTTGTTTTTTGGCTGAGGATTTCCGAGAGGGAAACCAGTTGTCGGAGAAAGCAGCTACTATAGTGGGTTTATAATCGCCAAGAAACCCAGATCCAATATTTTTGTTGAGTGTTGCCGGAGTTGGAAATGAATCTCGTAACAGTTTTGGACATTGAGGGAAAAGAACTAGAGGTTAAGTTCATGAGAAATGAAGTAGATGTTAGGTCAAAAAGAGTTGATCGTAACAAGAAGCAAGTAATTGGGAGCATGGAGAAAAACCTATATTTGTTGAGACAATAGTCGATGAAGGTTCTTGTACATGAGAGTGATAGCCAAAGTGAGCTTTGGCATAAGAGGATGGGACACCAACACTATAGGGCTCTTCCTGTGTTAGGAAGAATGGTTACAGGTTTTCCACAGATCAAGGTTGAGTAGGAGGGAGTGTGAAAAGGGTGTGCACTTGGAAAACATGCCAAGGCAGTATTTCCTCAGAGTGCGACCAGCTCTAAGGGGATATTGGACTTGATGCATTCAAATATATGTGGTCCTATTTCAGTGGTCAATCACAAGGTCTACTTATTTTGTGACATCCATAGATGACTATTCCAAGAAGACTTGGATCTAATTCCTAAAGACCAAGGGTTTCAAGAGTTCAAAGCTCTTGTGCAAAACCAAACCAAGAAGAATATTAAGGCACTGAGATATAATAATAGGGCCAAGTATACCTCCAATGAGTTTCAAGATTTTTGTGTTGAAATTTGATGACTAAATAGTTACCAACAATCCCAACCCAGTTTTAATTTCACCTTATCACTCCCATTCAGTTAAATGCCCTTTCCCATAAACTTACATTCAACATATAGAATACTAGAAATGAAATTTTCAGATTAAAACACATGGGATTGTCAACACATGCTGAAAATACATATGGACATAAACAAACCAACAACACATAAAAAAATACACAGATTTTTGATCAACTTAGACCCAGGCAAAAACCCCTTCAATCTTCTCTGAGGAAAACCTGTTAGAGAGCTCTTCAAATTTATTTATTTTTCAAGTTCAGGAAAAATACATTTGCAGACAAAACAAAACAGCAAAATAGAACTTATCTCTTTAGCCCAAAACTCCTTGAAAACCGTGCCCACTTTGCATCGATTTTTGTGCCCACTTGAAGTTGAAACTGTACTGTATAGATGCGCAATGTATTGTACGATTCCGTACGGACTGTATGGATTTTTTCCCCAAAAAAAGCTCAAAAACTACTCTCGAACTGCGTGCATCTCACAGCGTTAAATGTTGTTCGTACTGTACCTTCTGTTGTCTTCTATGCCTTGATTTCCGTGCCCAGTTTTGCCCATAAATCACTTCAGCTTACTGAAACAAATTTCTCTTTCAGAACTTTTCTCCAGCTCTCAGTGTCCTTTCTCCAATCTGCTCATGAAGAATGAATGAATGCAATCTCTCTTTTCTTTTCCCCCTTTTGTTTCCCTAAATGACTTTTGGGCAACCCTAAGTTCTAATGACTCAGATTCATTTAGATCAAGGGATGAGAATAAATGTGCATTTAATTCTCACTTTCTATTTTTTAACTCACCCATTAAATAGAGTACCCACATTATACTTTATGTCTAAAGTCATTTTTCACTTTATAATTTAACATTGACTCTACCACTTATAAAGTCACTTTCACTTTCTAATTTAATATTGACTTTACCACTTATAAAGTCACACTTAGGAAAATAATTATTTTGGACACTTCCCTAGGTAGAGACTAACCCATGGGGAACCACTTGTCCAAGGTACATTAAAAATCAACACTCCCTCTTACCGAGGAAAGTGTTTCTCACCACACCCATCTTGTCCCTGAAATGGACATGCTTGACTCTTGGCAGGGACTTTGTGAGAACATCAGCAACCTGCTCATCTATCGATATATACTCCAACTTCACTGCTCCCTTTTGAACATAGTCCCTAATGATATGATATATGATGTCAATGTGTTTTGACCTATCATGAAAAATTGGATTCACCGTGAGGTTAATGCAACTCTGATTATCACAATGAATAACCATCGATCTCAACTCCTGATCAAAGAGGCCAGATAATAACTTGCAAAGCCAAATGGCCTCACAACTAGCCTGGCTAGCGGCCATATACTCAGCCTCAGAAGAGCTCAAAGCATTTGACTTTTGCTTTCGACTGAACCACAACACAACTGCCAAACCCAATCTGAAGCAACACCCTAAAGTGCTTTTCCTGTCAGAAGCACTGCCTTCCCAATATGAATCTGTGTAACCTACCAACCTCACTCCATCTCCATGCCTATATTCCAGACCATAATCAACAGTCCCCTGCACGTAGCGAAGAATTTGCTTTGCAGCTACCCAATGCACCCTCTTAGGCTCAACCATGAACTGGCTAAGTATGTTCACTGCAAAGCATATATATGTCCTAGTGTTGACCAGATACATCAAGGACCCAATAACATGCCTATACAATGTGGGATCCACCAAACTAGAATCTGAAGCATGAAGCTTCTTCCAGTTGGTGATCATAGGTGTAGACATGGGTCTACAATCTACCATGTGAAATCTGCTCAACATTTCCACAGCATACTGCCCTTGCCCTAGAAAGATATTCCCCTCCTCCTGCCACACCTCAAGCCCCAAAAAGTACTGCATTAGCCCAATGTCCTTCATCTCGAACTCCATAGCAAGATCCTCCTTGTAACCACTAATCAGTCTCTCTGCCCCAGTAATGAACAAGTCATCAACATAAAGCAGAAGAATAAGCGCATCATCCCCTACAACAATGTAGTATAGGTTCAAATCTGCATCACTCTTCGTGAAACCCATTTGCTGCAAGTAAGTATCAATCCTCGAATACCAAGCTCTGGTAGCTTGCTTAAGTCCGTAGAGTGCTTGCCTCAACCGGCATACACGGGTCTCTCGCCCAAGTACCTCAAACCCTTGTGGTTTCTCAACATACACCTCCTCCTCTATAACCTTTTTCAGAAATGCGGTCTTCACATCCATCTAATGGATCTGCCAACCCATTTCTGCAGCAATAGAAATAAAGGACCAAATAGAAGTGTACCGAGCTACAGGAGTGAAGGTCTCATCATAGTCAACTCCCTCTATCTGTGAGAGCCCTCTAACCACAAACCTCGCCTTGAACTTCTCAATGCTACCATCCACAGCATGCTTGATCTCGTAGAGCCACTTGGAAGTCACAACTGACTTGCCCTCAGGCCTAGGCACCACCTCCTAGACATTGTTCTTAATCATAGAGGCATACTACTCCACCATAGCCTATCTCCATACCTCCTGGTTGGCAGCCTCCTCATAGCTATTAGGCTCAGAGTCAACAATGCTAGTAGCCTTGGCTACATAACTGCAAAACCGCTCAGGTGGCACACTCTCCCTATTCACCCTCTTCGAAGGACCAACGGACTCCGCTTCCTTCAAGGTGTCTTGAAGCCACTTGGGCCTCCTCTTCCCTGAAGAAGCTTCCCCATAGCGAACCTCATCCTCTACCCCCCAGTCTAGTGAACCTGAAGGTCTGCCAACTGACCCTGGTGTGCCTATACCACTTGTCCTCGAAGAACCTGTGCCTGTGTCTGTTGATGTGCCATGTGAACTCTATATTAGTGGACTCCCTAAAGAAGTGCTCGGTGAACTCGCCACTGGTGCCTCAGATGTCACTGACATTGAAGTACCTCCTGTACTAGTCGATTCAAAACGCTGAGGTCTTGCTCCCTGTACCTGACCTCCCTTCTGAGGAGAAGATTGTGACTCTCTCTCATCATATTCCCATGATCTCCGATAGGCCCTCTCATCCTCGAACTTCACATCCCTCCTTATCACCACTCTCCGTTTAGAAGGAATGAAGATCTAATAGGCCTTCGAAGTCTCAATGTAACCCATAAAGATACCCTTCTTTGCCATGGGTTTCAGCTTCGTCCTCTGCTCCTTGGGGATATAAGAATATGTGAGACATCCAAAGATACGAAGATGTCCCACAAGAGGCTTCTCTCCAGTGAAGGCCTCCTCCGGAGTCATATTCCCCAATACTCTGTGAGGACTTCTATTCTAAAGATAAACAATAGTATTGCAGGCCTCATCCCACAAAAACAAAGGCAACCCTTGATCATGAATCATCGCTCTAACAGCCCCAACAATACCTCTATTCTTCCTTTCAGACACCCCATTCTGCTGGGGGATGTAAGGAACTGTGAACTCTCTCCTAATGTCCTCCTGTGCACAGAAGTCAGAAAACCCACCATTGGTGTACTCACCAACATTGTCTGACCTCAAGACCTAAATCTTCCTACCCTTGGTCTTCAAGAAATATATCCAAGTCCTCCTAGAGTGGTCATCAATGAATATAACATAATACTAATAACCACCCAAAGACACATGAGACATACGACCACTAACATCAGTATGAATCAAGTCTAGTATACCTGTAGATCTGTTGTCGCTCGCTGGGAATGGTAACTTGGTGTACTTGCCCAAAGCACACCCTTTGCAGACCTCATATTGCTCGACACTGAAATCAGGAACTCCAGTAGTGATCTCCCTCAAAACTCTCAAAACCCCATGATGCATACGAGCCATCCTCCAGTGCCATAACTCGCACAAGTCTCTACTGCTGGTGGTACTAGTGTGAGTGCTACTAGATGTGCTACTCACCAATGCTCCTGCCGACTGAAAACTGAACCTGTATAGTTTCCCAAAGCATACTCAAATCACTTTGGCTGAAGTGATGAAAGCTCCCCTGGGATGCATCAATACCTGCCCTCTTGAGAAAGTGACATCAAACCCCTTCTCCTCCATAGCAGACACTGAAATCAAGTTCTTCTTCATCCCCGGAACATACAAAACAGCCATGACCTTCAAAGGAGGCAAAGACTCCCTCTCAAAGGTCAAAGTTCCCACAACAACAACTCTCACAGTGCGGTCATCTCCTAGTACAATCTCAATATCAAGTGCCCTCTCTGCAAGCTCTGAAAAGAACTCACGTGCACCTGTCATATGGCAGGAAGCCCCGTTGTCTATGTACCACACATCGGATGATATACTCCAACTAGATGTAGAAGTAATAAATGCAAAATCCCTGTCAAAATGTGAAGCAAACTGCTCCACCTCTACTGAAGTCGCAGTACCCTTCTTCCCCTAGTTTTTCCGCTCAAGACACGTAGTAGCATAGTGTCTCATCTTCTGACATGCCCAACATTTGACTTTGGACATATCCGTATCTTTCTTCTTCTTCTTCTTCTTCTCCTTTCCCTTAGCCCCATTTGATGAGGCCCCTTTCTTGGCCTTCCCTTTGTTCTTCCCCCTAGCTGTCAAGGCTACATCCGCCTCATCTGCTATCTTCACCCCACCACTGCCAGTCTTCTATATCTCATGCTGCACACAATCATCCCAAAATCTATCCTAATTGGGAAGATTCTCCCTAGAGGTAACAATATCTCCAAAGAACTCCCAAGACTTAGGAAGTCCCGCTACGGTTATCCTAACTAACTCTGTGGGTACAACTACCTCACCAATAGCAGTCAAATCATCGCATACCTGTTTGACCCTGCCAAGATAATGAACTACACTCTCAACCTTTGCCATCCTGATATTCTTCAATTGTTCTTTAAGTACCATCTTCCTACTCTCATTGGTACTCTGATAGAGAGTGGTTAGAGTTGTCCACATCTAATATGCATATGTGTTTCCTCTCACCTGAGGAACCACATGATCCTTCAGACTGTCCATCAAAATCATTTTTGTCTTTGCACTATTTTTTGTGAATTCAGCAAGTTCATCTGCAACAATAGGAGGTACAACCTCTTGCCGCACTATGTCCCAAATTGTTGCCTCCTCAAACACTATCTGAATTCTGTCCTTCCAAACGGCATAGTTGGATATCCCATCCAATATGTCCTCTATCCTTAAGAACATGGCCATGACTGCAGTCCAAAATTTACAAAACCAAAAAAATAGAGAAATGAAATTTCCAGCACACCTTGTTGTCCCAAAAGTTCAGTCTATGTGAAATTTTAGCTTGTTGTCCCAAAATATCAGTTTTATGACCAAAAATTCAGTGTGCTATCCAAACCACTGTTTGTTGTCCCAAACTACTGTTTGTTGTTCAAACTGCAGTTTTCATCCTGTAGCTCTAATACCATGTTGAAATTTGATGACTAAATAGTTACCAGCAATCCCAACCCAGATTATTTTCACCTTATCACTCCCATTCAGTTAAATGCCCTTTCCCATAAACTTACATTCAACATATAGAATTTTGGAAATGAAATTTTCAGATTAAAACACATGGGACTGTCAACACACGCTGAAAATAAATATGGACATAAATAGACCAACAACACATAAAAAATCACATAGATTTTTGGTCAACTTAGACCCAGGCAAAACCCCTTCAATCTTCTCCGGGGAAAACCTGTTAGAGAGCTCTTCAAATTTATTTATCTTTCAAGTTCAGGAAAAAATACATTTGCAAACAAAACAAAACAGCAAAATACAACTTATGTCCTCAGCCCAAAACTCCTTGAAAATCGTGCCCACTTTGCCTCGATTTCCATGCCCACTTGAAGCTGAAACTGTATTGTACGGACACGGACTATACTGTATGGATTTCATACGGACTATACTGTATGGATTTCATACGGACTGTACGGATTTCCATACCATTGTATGGACTGTACGGATTTTTTTCTAAAACATTTTTTTTGCTCAAAAACCACTCTCGAACTACATGCAACTCACAGCATTAAATGTTGTTCGTACTGTACCTTATGTTATCTTCTATGTCTTGATTTCCATGCCCATTTTTGCCCATAAATCACTCCTTCAGCTTGTTGCAACAAATTTCTCTTTCAGAACTTTTCTCCAGCACTCGGTCTCCTTTCTCCAATCTGCTCATGAAGAATGAATGAATGCAGTCTCTCTTTTCTTTCCCCCCTTTTGTTTCCCTAAATGACTTTTGGGCAACCCTAAGATCTAATGGCTCAGATTCATTTAGATCTAGGGATGAGAATAAATGTGCTTTTAATTCTCACTTTCTATTTTTTAACTCACCCATTAAATAAAGTACCCACATTGTACTTTATGTCTAAAGTCATTTTTCACTTTATAATTTAAAATTGACTTTACCACTTATAAAGTCACTTTCACTTTATAATTTAATATTGACTTTACCACTTATAAAGTCACACTTAGGAAAATAATTATTTTGGACACTTTTCCCTAGGTAGAGACTAACCCATGGGAAACCACTTGTCCAAGGTACATTAAAAATCAACATTTTGCAAGCAGATAAGGATCAAGAAGGAACTCGCATTGCCTTACAACCCTCTTCGGAATGGTGTTGTCGAAACTAATAATAGGACCATAGTGGGAATAGCAAAGGAAATAATCCATGATCAAGACTTGCCTGTACTTTTGTGGACAAAGAAGACTGCAATATAGTTGTTTATTTGTAGAAGAGGAGTCCTCACAAAGTATTGGAGGACAAGACTCCTGAGATGTTTATAAGAGTGATACCAAAGGTGAGTCATTTGCACATCTTTAGTAGTTCGATTTATGTCCACATTCCTACAAAGAATAGGACTAAGTTCGAGCCCTCATCAAAGAAGGGCAGTTTTATTGGCTACAAAGAGGCCTCAAAGGCCTACATTCCAGGACAAATGAGAGTCATTGTCAATAGAGATGTTAGATTTGAGGAGGGCATGCCCTTTGGGAGGTCTCATGATATGGAGCCAGCAAGGGTAGAGGATCAAAAGTGAGAAGCTCCTAAGGTTGAGCAAGGACCAATAGCACCAACAGCAGGGACACAACCTGTAGATATGGAGGAGCGAGACGTTCCTTCGAGCTCTACTAGGAGGAGGCAAGGCTGCAGGAGAACCCCCCCCCCCCTCCTCAAATCTGCTCCTGAAGCGCGCTCCCTTCGAGAATGCATCGGGAGCGACCCTAGGAACATGCTCCCTAGAAAAAAAAATTGTTGTCTTGTTTTTTTCACATTTTCTTTTGCAAACACGTTACAAATGCAATTTTTTTTCAAAGAAACAAAAAAATTTGGGTGGGGAATCCTATTGATCAAGCCTATGGCCCTAGTATTGATTTGCAATTCATGGTAACATTAAATTGTTAAAGTAAAAGTGACATTCTCTTTTATATTTCTTTTTCATCCTTTTACTAATTTTTAACATTACCATGAAATGACTCAGGATGTTTGAGAGTGGTTCTGACCTCATTGGATTTCATATGGAGAAAGTAGAATTTTAGATCTCACTCAAAATCCAACAAACTTATCAGTTTTTCAGGATTTTAGGATTTGGGGGATTGCAATGTTTCCATTGGATTTTGTCATGTACTACAATATGGAACTCGTATTTAATTAAGAGCACCAATCCCTCTATGTACCTTGATGTTAGTGACAATGGTTGTCACACTCCTTTATCATAACCCTACTAAAAATGTACCATCACTCAAACAAAATCTTGACTTGACATGTTACGTTTTTTCTAACTTACGTTAATTCTTAGAGGATGACATTAATGACAAAGATCCCAAGATATGCAATGATTTTGATGATATGTAAGTATTTCTTGTAGCATTAATTTTTTGGATGTTAGATGCCATGTAGTGCCCGTTTGTTGATGTATTTTCGGTTCAGAGATGGATTGCGCTCGATGCTATTTTGGTTATGTGTACCCTAAGTGAAAATTTGTAACTTATGGACTTGTGGTTGATGAAGATTATAACTACTAGATGATTGATGTTATCTGGTTTAATCCATGTTCTTATGTTTTTTATAACTAATCCATCATTCTACATGCTTTTGTTGACATATATGCATCAAAATATATAAAAATATATATTATATAAAATTCGCTCTCGACTCACTCCCGACCCGGGAGCTTTTCAAAATGTCGCTCCCGATTTGGGAGTTTTTGAAAATCACTCCTTGCTCCTGCTCCCGCACCCAAGCAACCTTGGGAGGAGGCCAAGAAGGGCCGAATAGACATTGAGAGATGTTTAAGAGCATGTGGAGGCACCCATTAGCACTTTCAAGTAGAGTAAACTACCTGTGGGATTTTCTAGTTATTTGGCCTTGTAAAGCAACATCAGTGAGTCTGAGCTTTCCAGTTGAGGAGGTTGCAAATGAGCAAGTCTGGAGGGATGTCGTGGTGGAGTATAGCTCCATCATGAGGAATGAAGTGTGGGACATAATGCCGAGGCTGGAGGGAAATTCTGTGGTAACTTTTGGATGGATCTTCAAGATCAAGCATGCAGCTAATGGCAGTGTCGAGAAGTACAAAGCGAAGTTTGTGTTGAGGGTTCTCCTAGAAGGAAGGATAAACATTTGCTTATGTGGCCAGATATGCAACTATTAGGGCGGTCATATCTATTGCTTCAAAGATGGAGTGGAGGATACATCATATGGATGTGAATATTGCCTTCCTCAATGGGATGATTGAGGAATAGGTGCATATAGAGCATCCTCAAGGCATTGAGGTGCATAAGAGAGAGTCTCACACATGCAGGTTGAAGAATGCCCTTTATGGTTAGAAGCAAGCTGCGTGTGCATGGTATGCCAAGATTGATAGATATCTTCTTAATTTGTGCTTCACCAAGAGTGAAGCAAACTCCAACTTGTACTATGTACTTGTTGAGGGTGAATTGCTTATCTTGGTACCCTATGTGGATGATCTCGTTTTGACAGGATTGGAGAAGCTCATAAGAATGTGCAAGGATGACCTTGCTTTGAAGTTTGAGATGAACAACAATGGCTTGATGCATTCTTTTTTGGGATTGGAGGTGTGGCAACAGCAAAGAGAGGTTTTCCTAAGACAGGGCAAGTATGTAGTTGAGATCATGCGGAGATTTCGAATAGAGGACTATAGGTCGATGTCTACACCTATGACCACCAACTTGAAGAAGCTAAGTGCTTGTAAGGGAGAGTTACTAGATCCCACATTGTATAGGCAGTTGATTGGGTCCTTAATGTATCTGGTCAACACTAGGTCAAATATATGTTTTGTTGTGAGCACACTCAGCTAGTTCATGGTGGAGGCCAAATAGGTTCATTGGGTGGTAGCGAAGCATGTGTTGAGATACCTACAAGGTACAATGAATTTTGGATTGAGGTAGTTGGAGTTGGATTAGAAGTTGCAAGGGTACACAAATTATCATTGGGTTGGGAGAGTTGTGGATAGAAAATCCACATCTGGAAGTTGTTTCATCTTGGGATCAGCCATGATCTCATGGTGTAGCAGGAGACAGCAGCCAGTGGCACTTAGCTCAGCAGCATCAGTGTACATGGAAACGAGTTTGGCGAGTTGTGAAGCCATATGGCTTCAAAGACACTCACAGGGTTATTTGGTCTCGAGTTGGAACCCATGGTGATTTGCTTGTTAGTTTTCGAAGCATCGGATGTGTTTTAGCCACGAAATTTTGCGAAGAGGCTAGAATACATCAGTGCTCCAAAACCCAAAAATCGTTTCTGGAAATTCCACCTAGAAGTGTCTCAATTAGATTATTAACCAATTTTTAAATATTTCCTAAGTCTAAACTTAGGGAATATTGTTAATTAATCAGTATTAATTAAGATAAGGTGAGAATCGTCTAGAAACTCACACGGATCGACAAGGAATTAATCTGGGTCATCGATTATGTTTTAATCTTGGTCGTCAGTGCTCCAACAAAAGATTATAAGAAGTCGATGGGTAGATGGAGAACACACCAGTGCAGTTACTCAGTTGCCCAGGGAGTTCGATTTTCTCAGTGGTTGTGATTCAGCAAAGGAGATAGAGAAAGAGGGTGAGTAGTAGGTGAGAGAGGAGAGCAGCAGAAGTCCAGAAGGAAGATTTTCGGATACTGGAAGAGGCAGTGTGAGGAAGATCGAAGTCCACAGGAGCTTTGCATAGTCACTGCGCAGAGAGTGACACAAAGGCTCCAGCATGAAGGCAAAGGGTCCATCTCGGGGGCAGAAATTTGTTGTGGAGTGTGAGAAAATTCTCACAAAATTTCTCTCAGTATTTTCCTCAGTTTAAACTTTAGATTGTCCAAAAATAACTGTGTTAATATTTTTGTGTGTGCTAGAATTTCTCAATTTCCAATATTTTATTTTCCACAGTCATTTTATTGTGAAAATTACAATTGTGATTTTATTCATTGTTTGTCGTAGCAAATAAACTGCATAATTAAATTTATAGTTAGAAGAATATTTTCCAGTTGTTATAATAGATGAAACCTTCACATGGTATGAGAGCAGATATGATCAGTCGGAGAGCTCAGTAACAAAGATAGGTGTTTTGTTGTTTAGTGTGAGCATCAGATCGAAACCCCAGAGGGCAGTGAAGTCACCTTGCAGTAAAATCGAGTTACTTGAGGAGAATCATTTTTCCTAAGAGAGGGACAGAAAATTTTGATTTCTCCAGATCGAATAACTCGAGAGGCAGAGGGAGCAGCCCCATATTTTTGAAGAGTGGATCTCTAGCTGGATGCAGGAGTTTTGCAACAGTTTGCTAGAGCATAATCAACATTGGGAGGAATGAGAAATAGCACACCAAAATTTTCAGAATGACCATGGACAGAATTAACAATCAAGAAGCTTCAGATTTATCTTCCATGTTGAAGGACGAATTTGCTTGCTTATCAGGATCAGCTTTCACCTGGTGTCTGGTATATAGATAGTGGAACATCAACTCATATGGCAGGAGTTAGAGAATATTTCTCTAGCTACAAGGAGGAGTAGATTGACTTCCAGATTACTATGGGAAACAGAACAAACACCTAGTGTCTGGTATATAGATAGTGGAGCATCAGCTCATATGACAGGAGTTAGAGAATATTTCTCTAACTCCAAGGAGGAGCAGATCGACTTCCATATTACTATGGGCAACAGAACAAAATGTACTCCAGTAGGGAGAGGCACCATACATTTTCAGAGGGAGTCAGGAGCCAGCACCAGCGGTACAAATGTATTGCAGGTGCCAGGACTAGGTATGAACCTGATTTCAGTGTCCCAGTTGAGGGATAAGGAGTATGATGTCCACTTCGTAGGGAAGAAAGTGTATGTCAAACACTCAAGCTGGTCCAAGAAGGTGAAACAAATTGGAGCTCGAAGAAACAGGTTATACAGGTTGCACCTCGACTCTCTAATGGCACAAATAGGAAGTGACAGTAGCAGTGGGAAGGAGTTGAACGAGTTATGGCATAGGAGAATAGGACATCTACATCATGGAGCACTCAAGTTGCTCAAAGAAACTGTAACAAGGGTTCCAGATCTTAGTATGGAGCACGACGACGTGTGCAAAGGATGTGTACTTGGGAAGTCTGCAAAGGCAACATTCCCTAGAAGTGACAACAAGGCAGATAGTGTGTTAGGACTTATACATTCAGATATTTGTGGCCCAATGTCCACTAGAGCTCTTACTGGTGGCGAATACTTCGTCACCTTTACTGATGACCATTCCAAAAAGACCTGAATCTATTTCTTAAAGACCAAAGATGAGGTCTTTGATCGATTCAAAGATTTTAAAGCTCTCGTGGAGAATGCAACAGGGAGGAAGATCAAGGTAATTCGCTCACATAATGGTGGAGATTACATTGAAAAAAACTTCAAGATTTTTGCGCGAAGGAAGGCATAAAAAGAGAACGGACAGCTCCATATAACCCTCAGCAGAATGGGGTAGCGGAGCGGAAAAACAAAACTATTGTTGGGGTTGCAAAGGCCATGTTGTATGATCAGGATTTGCCTAGATTTTTATGGGCAGAGGCATGCAACACGACAGTGTATATTCATAACAAAACTCCTCATAGAGAGGATTGGGGAAGAAAAAGCCAGGAGGAGTCTTCATAAGGAAGAAGCCTGAAGTGAGTCACTTAAGGATTTTTGGGAGTGTGGCTTACTGCCACGTGCCAGATGAAAAACGTAGCAAATTGGATCAGACTGCAGAGAAGGGGTTTCTCGTCGAGTATAGCAAGACATCAAAGGCATAAGCATATAGGATCTACATTCCTAGCAGTAGGAACGAGCTTTTAGGAGATCTCAAGAGATGCCTGTAGGAGATCAAAAACAGTCAGCAGAAGTTTCGCTAGTCCAGCAACAGGGGCAGCCAATGGGACCAACAGGAGGATAGTCACAGGGATCAAGTACAGTGACTAGTACCAGTATTTCCTTAGGGGTAGGAGATCCAAGGAGTTCTCAGCAGACGGAGCAGCAAGGATGGGAGGAGGAGCTAGATGAACCTCCCACCACCAGTGGAAGAGCCAACAGAGAAGTTCGTTAGACATTGAGAGATGCAGAGGAGTTTATCAAAACTCCTAGGACAAACAAAAGACAACGCAAATAGCCTGACAGAGATCAAGCTTTGGTAGCTCAGGTTGCAGTACCATCCCACTTTCAGGAAGTTGCACAGCATCAAGTATGGGTGGATGCCATGGTAGAAGAGTATAGTTCTATCATGACAAAAGATGTTTGGGAGGTAGTATCGAGGCCAAAAGACAGATCAGTTGTAGAGTCTAGATGGGTCTACACGATCAAGTACGTTTCAGATGGTAGTGTAGAGAAGTACAAGGCAAGGTTCGTGGTAAAGGGGCATGCACAAAAAGAAGGAATAGATTACGAGGAGACCTTCGCCCCAGTTGCGAGGTATCCATCTATCAAATCAGTTATATCCCTAGCAGCTCAGATGGGATGGCAGATTCACCACATGGATGTCAAGACAACATTCTTGAATGGGGTGATAGAAGAGGTTTATATAGAACAGCCAAAGGGCTTCGAAACTCATGAGAGGTGCACTCATGTGTGCACACTGAAGAAATCTCTATACGAGCTCAAGCAGGCTCCCAGGGCTTGGTATGGTTGAATTGACAGTTACTTGCCTCAGTTAGGATTCGTCAAGAGTGATGCAAATCCCAACCTCTACTATTTATTGGTAGAAGGCAAACCACTCATTCTAGTTTTATATGTGGACTACAGATATTCTGAAGAGGTTTAGAATGCAAGATTGCAGACCCATGACTACGCCCATGAACACAAATTGGACGAAGATAGATGCATCAGATGACAAGGAAGTCGACCCCACCTTGTATAGACAGCTCATTGGGTCTCTCATGTATCTAGTCATCACTAGGCAAGATATTTGCTTCATAATCAATACCCTAAGTCAATTCATGGTAGAGCTGAAGAGGGTATATTGGGCAACAGCGAGGCACATTTTAATTTTTGAGGTATGTGCGCGGCACAGCCGGGTATGGATTGAGGTATACTCGAGGGTATGACGTCAGACTATGTGGATTCACAGATGCAGATTGGGTAGGTAGTTCAGTGGACAAGAAAAGTACCTCCGGGTACTGCTTCAGTGTTGGATCAAGGATGGTTTCTTGGTGTAGCAGGAAGCAGAAGTCAGTAACACTGAACTCAGTAGAAGTAGAGTATATGGCAGCTAGCACAACCACGTGCAAAGCTATATGGCTTAGGAGGCTGCTTGTGAGCTTGTTCAGGAAGAGGATGGGAGCGACTAGCATCTATTGTGATAATCAGAGTTGCATAAAGCTCTCTGAGAATCCAGTGTTTCATGACAGGTCGAAGCACATAGATATTAGATGCCATTTCATCAGAGACTATGTATAGCATGGTGCAGTCCAGTTGTAGTGTGTTCCCACAGGAGAGCAAGCGGCAGACATACTCACGAAAGCTCTAGGGAGAGCTAAGTTCGTCCAGTTCAGGGAACAAATGGGTATGGTGGAGAACCCATTTTAGTAGCAAGGACAGGGTACTTTGGATGTTTCTCAGTTGCAGATGTTGCAGTTGTAACACTAGCAGATGAGAGGACTTGCAGTGCAAATGCAGTGTTGGCAACAGTTCAGCAAGGTCAGCAACAGTACAGATGCAGCTCATATCAAAGTTGTGTAGTGGTTGGTGGGCAATAGTAGCCAGACATCAGTAGCGTGACAGGAGATGATGCAGAGACAGGGTGTTGTGGCAGTAGGTGTAACACTAGAACACATTCCTCACTAAGAGGGAGTGTTAATTTTTGTAGCATCGAATGTGTTCTAGACACGAAATTGTGGAGACGCTATAATACATGAGTTCTCCAAAACCCATATATCGTTTCTAGAAATTCCACCTAGAAGTGTCTCAATTAGATTATTAACCAATTTTTAAATGTTTCCTAAGTCTAAAGTTAGGGAATATTGTTAATTAATCAGTATTAATCGAGATAAGGTGAGAATCATCTAGAAACTCACACGGATCGACAGGGAATTAATCTGGGCCATCGATTAACTTTTAATCTTGGTTGTTGGTGCTCCAACAGAAGATTATAACAAGAAGTCGATGGGTAGATGGAGAACACACCAGTGCAATTACTCAGTTGCCCAAGCAGTTTGATTTTCTCAATGGTTGTGATTCAGCAAAGGAGATAGAGCCAGAGGGTGAGTAGCAGGTGAGAGAGGGGAGAAGTAGAAGTCCAAAAGGAAGATTCCTGGATTCGGGAAGAGGCAGCGTGAGGAAGAGCAACGTCCACAGGAGATCTGCGCAGAGTGTGATGCAGAGGCTCCAGCCTGAAGTCAGAGGATCCATCTCAGGGGCAAAAAGTTGTTGTGGAGTGTGAGAAAATTCTCACAAAATTTCTCTTGGTATTTTCCTCAGTTTAGATTGTCAGTAGGGCATGTAAAATTCTTATACTCAGATTTTTTGCTGAAGATTAATAAGAAAATCCTCATCTATTGCACCGGTTTTCTCAAGTTGGGTTTTCTTGTGTGTGCGCTAAAATTTCTCAATTTCCAGTATTTTATTTTCTGTGGTAAATTTATTGTGAAAATTGCAATTGTGATTTTATTCGTTCTTTGTCGTAGCAAATAAACTGCATAATTAAATTTACATTTAGAAGAATATTTTCCAGTTGTTGCAATAGATGAAACTTTCACATTACTGTGATAATCAGAGTTGCATTAAGCTCTCTAAAAATAATGTGTTTCACGACAAATCCAAAATATAGAGATCATAAATCACTTCATCAGAGACAAGGTCCAAAGAGGTGTTGTGAGATTGCAATACATTTCCACAAAGGAGCAGGTCGCAAATATCCTCACAAGTCTCTAGTGAAAGAGAAGTTCACATTTTATAGGTACAGGTTAAGGGAGATGGTTGATTGCCTCTTTAGGTGCTTGCTTGCTAGAGTAAATGATTTATGACTTATTTCCTAAGTCTAACTTATATTAAGTACAATAATTAAAGTCAATTAATTATTGTGGACTATGAAGCCAAAGTATTAAGGATAAATAATAAAACTATTTAAGTGACTTAGATATGATCTCAAGTGAGGTGAGATGTAATCTCAATCATCAATCACTTAGTAGATTAGGGTTAGGTATTTGGCTTAATCAAGTTATAAAATAAGCCAGTTGTTACACGGGCCACTCTGAAGCCAGTACCATCGTAACCATTGTAACAGCATTTTGCTATGGAAGAACAAAAAGGTCCTATTTCAGTATAGAAGATCAGATTGGGTTAAAAATAGGATTTCTATAATGTAAATCAATTGTAATAGATGTCTCCTCTTTAAAAAGAGGAGACATCAGCATTAGAAGGGGGGTTAGAGGCTACGGGAGGTTCATTTTTTAACAGAGAAGGAACGTGACTCTTTTGCAATATGTTGCTTTCGACAGATGAATAAAAGTTTGTTCTGAGCATTTCATTTTAATTCCTTCTTCTGGGGAATCTTGTGAGAAGGAAAGGACCCGCCTTCTTCACAAGATTCACCCATTTGTTCCTGTAGTTTGTTAACTATTCTTTTATTCATGCCTTGATTAAACTCTACTTACTGAAGTTATTTACACAGTATCGGAATTCTGTTGTTTATTGTTGAAGCTCTGTTTCCATTACTTGTTGCATTGATTTCATACAATTCATTAGACACACTAGTGGAGGAAGTGATTTTCTCTAGAGCAAGAGGCTCAGCTACAACGAAGAGAAGGGGGGAAGAGCGCAAGGAAATTTCAGGAGTATTTATAGGAGGCCGATTTAGGAAGTAGTTGAAGCGCAGAGGACGTTAAGTTGTGGAGAGGTCGATTTATCAAGTGGGGTGATTTTCTTAAGCGTGTAAGGGTCATACGAGGAGGAAAGGAGAGGTTCGATTTGCTAGCGGTGGAAGTCGACTTTCTCCAGGGTTGAATTCTTCAAGAGGTCGATTTTCTGGTGGGTCAAATTTTGCAGTGGGAGGCCAAGTTACAAGTTACAACAGTGCATTTTCCTATGTATTTTTCTATGTGGGTCTAGGCCCATATTTTCCCAAGAATTTAATGAAGGAAAATTGTTATGGGTGTATACTTATTGTTGTGATGTGATTGATCTATCTGACATTATTTTTCCACTGCAAATATTTTGTTTAAGTTAAATACTAGTGATTTTATTTTCACGGCAATTCAGAATTTTATTTACTAATTTTCTAGGAATGAAAATTGTTGAGGTATAAATAAATTTGGCTGGTATTGGAAATTTAACATAAAGAGTGGGGATTTGTGCCTAAGTGACAATGGGCTTGTTGCCTCAAAATCTAGCAGATCTTGTGAGGGAAGCCCACAAGACAAAAACTAGATCAAGGGACAACAATGAGGTGTGGTCCACTGTCACCAAAGCCACTACCTCCTACTCTTTTATGGATTTTCACCACTAGGGAGGCTTCCCTTTAATAGTTCACCTATGAGAGATGTGTTAAGTTCAAGGAATAAGGTGACAAGGTAGGCTTATAAAGGACAAATCTACCTAAGACATGGCTCAGCAAACAAGATAAGGTAATTCAAATACTCCAATATAGCCTATTTAAGGAACGAAAAATCTAGGGCTTGATGAATAGTAGGCCTAATGGATCAACCTAGAATCACAAGGCTAAGAAAAGGCTTCCAAACAATGAATATCAGCAACCAATGGAACAAGAAGCCTTCAACAAGCCCCAAGTTGAAGCCTAAGGCAAGCTAGGGCTTTCTAGGGCAAGATCGACATAGGGAAAAAGAATTTAGTCTTGAAATGGATGGATTGGCCACTAGAAGGGATTGATTTTGAGGCAACCAACACTCTTTCCAGTGTCGAATCCTTCCACAAACCATCGCCTCCAACCCTAGTCCAATTCGTGTCGTTGCCCAAGCTAGCAGCTTATCCTTGATGGGCCGAAAGTCAAATTAGGAGAGAGAAAATGAAGTTTAGGTAAGTTTTGTAGGTGATCAACTAAGTGACAAGGCCATACTTAGTCCTTGGGATGGAGTCTATGGGATTGTAGAATATGCTAAATCTTGGCAAGGAGTAACAGAATGATGAAACCCTAGTTCTCAAAACTCTAACTATTATTTTTGTGAGAGAGCAAAATCAATTGGGAGAGATGGTTAAAATATTCACCAATGGGATTGCCATTCACATTCTACTAGTGGGTAATGCATACAATGTTATCATCTAGATTCCATATATTAATTTTCTACAATAACTAGCAAAATACAAACCCCAGATAAATTAACCATTCCAAACATTAGACACGAATAAAAAATTATCAAATCTAAGGCAAACTTACAAGATAGAATGCATGTACAAGCCTTTATTGCTCCAAAGTAACATCTCCAAGACCAAAGATATTGCTCCAAATAGCAAAGTGCACCATAGAGTCACATTTCCACAAGAAAACAACATTGAAATCATCCAAGAGCGTCGAAATAGTCACAAGTGATGATGATCCAATACAATGAGCCTATCCTCTATTTATATGAGGATAAGTTCTAACAATTAGCCAGCAAAAGCCCCTATGTAATGTTCCCATTTTAGCACATGGCTAAATGGAACATTAAAATTTTGCTTTTATCACATTGCAGCTAAATAAATGGGTAAAGGGACCCATTCTTATTTAAGACATGAATAAAATCCCTCATGATGTGAAAGGGATCATCAGAGTAGCTTCATTTTGCACCCTCAAGTGTGAAAAGGGGCAAATGCATGAAGACAAGGTCATGTTTGACCAAGTCAACAACGCTGCCATAGGAGGAATGGATCACTTTATGAGACAGCGCAGTGTGAATGAAGAAGAGGATATTTGGTGGAGGAAACCCTAATGGATGGGGCCCATGGAGAAAGAGCTTTCACTTGTTTAAAAGGAGGGCAAGGCAACCATTGTTTCACATGCTTATGATTATTCATCTCATTGTCTATTCAGACAATTGTGCATTCTCTACTGTTTAGCAAGAATTGCGGGGGAATTCTTGTTTAGGATTCCTTCTCCTTCTTGAGTAGCTCTTGAAGGATTGTTCTTCATTCTCCATATCTCTTGGCTCAAGGCCAAAGCTTCTCCTTTCAGTTACTGCATTATTTCTACTCAAGTATAACGCAGTGTTGCTGGGGTGTTGCAGTGGAGGACACCATATACCATTTCCTTGGTTCATCTGTCAGAGGAGGGAGCTTCTATTCCTCTGGGAGGTTAGTGAGGGAGATCCAGGAGCATATTGCAGATCATTGGCATCAGGCCAAGCATTTCTCTTCACCAACAGCGCAGTCATTTCTCTAGACTGCGTTATTTCTAAGTGCATTTGCAGTGGAGACTTGCTCCACATGTTTGGAGGGTTAGATCTTAGGTGAGAGGATCAGCCTTACATTCTAGAGATCCATTGGAGGAGATCTTGTCATTTATTGCAGCATCTTCAGTCTTCTCCATTTGTTTCTAGTTCTTGAGTTGCTGCAGCTACCCAGCAACTCCGGCATTTCTGCAGATTTGCCATTTTGCTTGTATTTCAACCAATCCTTCTGAGGATTGTGTATTGCATATTTCTAGGGGTTGAGATCTTGCTCCCCCTCCTTATTTGAGCTATCTATTGTCATATCTATATATTATTGACATTTTGCAGCAGTTCCCCTTCAAGGATTGCACAGTCATAGCCAAGGCTTCTCTTGTATAGCAGAATTTCTTCATTTGCCATGTATATGTTTCATCAAGGCTGCATTGCCTAGCTTGAGAGATCATTCCCCTCAAGATATTGCATACATTATTGCTGCTATAATCTAATTTAATGGTTATGTGGATCTTCCGGCATTCTTGGTTTTAATGCATTCACTGCTATTTCCAGCGCATGTTTATGTATTGCTGATCTCCACATTGGTAATATCTTGAGATATTCCCAATAGTGTAGTTGTTCCAGAGTTGGCAACATTACACCCTAAAACAAGTTCGATGCTAAAATGTGCTTGGGTTACAAGCAACTAGCTCTATCAAAATATGCCCTAATTATACCACACGTGTGAGTCATAAGTTCTCTCATGCTAAAGTCATCAACAATAAACTCTCCAAATGCCATGTCCAAGGGTGATGAGGTGTCCAAGAAGGTGTAGATACCTGTGAAATCCATGATTTGAGGGTTGGTCCTCAAATTCACCTCACTGCCACCTGTGGGTTCCCAAGATCCAACTGGGGTGCTATAAAGTTGTCTCCATGGATTTCCAACTACTAAATGAGGCCTCCTCTTCTCCAACGTTAGGGGCTTCTCCAATGCAATAATCCCTCCCTAATCTCTCAGTATGACACCATCCTCGTTTGTGCTCCCAATCAGCTGTTTCCCATCAAGTTGTGTCAAGACCAACCTGGGGGCATGTTGGGCCCAACTGTATCATCCTAAAAAAATCCTCAAATCTAGGTCAAATTCAACCAACAACTTGGGTGTTGGAGATGCTTTGGGACATGTATCATCCAATGAAGTTGCTAGGAGGCTGAGGGGTCTGGGTACCTGTGGAGTAGGTGCCAAAGACCTAGGTTGTTGAACTAACACAACAAGAAAAACATGGATTCTGGTGAAAAGAACTAGTCATTAGGGACCAAGATCAATAATGTATCTAAGCGAACCAAACTTGTATGTTAAGGGCAATTTAATACTTCAAACAAGGACCCCCTTCCAAAATCAAGACCTTGATCTTACAACGGTGTTTTCTCCCTAAGTAGGGGTGGCTAAAGGTCAATCCTATTATGTGCTTCCATTCCACCCTTCAATTGATAGGTGTTAGTGAATAATAATGATGGTAATGGAGGGGATAAGACTTCATGGCCAAGTGTCATGGCCGAAGGGACCAACTGATGGGGGTGTCTACATCCTGAATGTATAGATCTGAGGAGGGAGCATTCGTGGATGCATGAGTTACCAGCTCGACCTTTGTTTTTTCCACCCCTCTTGTGTGCCTTTTACTTCTTCTTGATTTTTGCTTGCACAACTACTTGTAGCTCAAGGGTTAGAGCTTGCTTTGTATGATGTAACAATTGTATTACCCTTTAAGATGAGTCACTTTATCGCTCATCGGGGTTGAGACATGCAAGGGTTCCTTTTTCTTGTAATGGAGCAACATGTGCTCAGGAACCAAGTGATGGCCATATGAGTGAGGTACAGCTCATGCTAGACTTTTGACCATGTGTTCATCTTTATGTCCCAGACCATCTTTTGCATTTTGATTTTTCTTTCTTTTATTTCATTTTGGCCATGATATGCTCTTTCTGTTTCTTTTAGTTGCATCAACCTCCCAAGGCGAAGTTTTTGGGCCCAGGTATGCGAACATACGAGTGTCAAATTATCAAGAACTAATAGCAAGTTGAACTAAATGGAGGTGAGATATTGGTTTGTAATGTAAGATGAAAGTTGTTAATTATGTCATATGGGAAGATGGAACTATCTCAATCAAGGCTTCCTAAGTAGTGCACATCCTATACCCAAAGGGTCTTTAAGGGAGGTCCCACTAGACTACGATCAAAGAATAACCCCCCAAGTAAGGTGAGAGAACAAGATGACAGTCAAGGTTTGTCAATCTTCCAGATCACCCCATAATCCATACTAAATACCCAAAAACAAACAGGTATAAGCACCCTATTGCAAAATGATCAAAGTACCTTTTTAATGGCAACCCACCTTCGTCCAAGTGCTAATGTCAAATGGGTGAGAAGCACATGGTTGACGTAAGTGGCAAAGATACATGGCATATCGTCAACTAATGGCGGCTGGCAGGGATTGTTGGCTATCTAACTGGCAGTCAAATGTAGGAAAATGTTTTCTCCACGGGATAACCCATTTTGGTGGGTTAGAGGGCCACCCCCCTATGTGTGTCAATCAAGACCTTAGCAACCTTGCTAGTTTGATCGATAACATAACTCACACTTTCCATGACAAGAAATTTGAGGCACCATCCAATCTATCCTCGAATCTAAGGCTAACTAAGACCACCTCTGATATCTAATGCACAAATTTCAAACTCCCAAATCTGAAAAAATTACTCCTTAAGAGGAGTATTGAAACCCTCTAATTGTTTGTCCTTTCTGACAAATGGTTTACCATTGTAAACCCTTGAGAATCTCAATCAAAGAAATAACTTGTATGCCATGTAAATTTGTCAAGCCTGGGTGTTTGTTGTCCTAATGTTCTCTCTCATTAAATAACTCAAAAACAACATTTATTTAATAGCAAAAAAATTAAAATTTTGAATATTATATCATCACATAGTAGATAAAAGAATGAATAGTGAAAGAAATAAAACACATTTAATGGGATTTCTCCTAACCAGCTTTTCATTCATTTGATCAAACTTCAAAGCTTACAAGGGTATCTTTGAAGCTTCCTTGAACCAGCAAATGTAAGGTCAAAAAATTAAAATATCACCTCAAACAACAATGTATGGCATGTGTCTTGATTTTAGGGTTAAATAGTTCTTTGTTATAGATAATTGCAATTTTAGAATTTTTCAACATTTTCACATTACATTTGCCCCATAATAGCATATCATCATAACAATTATGTAGAGAGAACATAAACAATGCAGCGGAACAATAAGGAACATTGGAAGAAAATCATACACAATAGAGACACTAGGATCTTGGTCGAAGACCGGGGCAAAACCCCACAAGGGAGAAAACCAAAAAATCTACTCTTCTTCTTCATTAGATATTCATCAAATGTTCAACTGAGATACAATGTGCAGATACAATGAGACACAAGTCTTTCAACATCAAATACATCAGGCCTCCCCAAGCCAATACAAGATCCTCATCCACAAGACCTTTGATAGATCTCCAAATCATTATCATAAGTAACATATATCTTTGTCAAGTATAACCGTCATCAATGTCGTTGTCATAAGGACAAGTTTCATTGTCATAAGCGCACTACCACACATCACTGTCATAAGAATATGGGCATATATCATTGTCAAATCACTACCATATATCAATGTCAAATCACTACCAAGAGTCTTTGCCATTCATCATAATCATAAGGTCGTTGACATACTTAATTGTCATTAGGTCACAGTCATAAAGGGGATTGCCATACATTGCAGTCATATCACGGCTATATAACATTGTCATATCAAGTCAGACATCATTGTCATATCACTGCCTTACAACACTATCATTTCATTAATGGTGACCTTTGTAGTTCACAAAACTAGGGCACAAAAGAAAGCCTTCTTATATATCCTTTCACTACTCCAAACTAACAAGACTTAGGGCACAATTGATAGAAAAAAGTCAGCCCTTGTTCACATTGCTAGGGCACACCAAGTAGCCTTTAAGAAGTCACCAATCTCACTAAACTTGGGCTACTTAACACTATTGTTTAAACACATACAAAGACAGACCATATTATCTAGTAAATCATCAATCATAGAATATATTTTCTTACCTTTGAGTAGGTCAACTTCTGCTCATGAAAGCTTGGCCCTGTGCACACTTCAATCTCTAAAGATTCAACCCTGATTAGGGCGTGGTTAAAGCTACAGCTCCAATTCAAGCCTCCAAACCACTTGCAAATTGACCTTATCTCCTCTCTTATTTCACTAGCAATTTCAACCCTTAGACATTTGATTGTTCCAACATTGAATGACCACAGACCTGATCCTAATTAGGGCCTGGTCCTCCTAAGGTATATACAAAAACTAATCCTTCCAATTCGTCCTGGAAAAATGCCCTAATCGTCCCTTACAATACACAAAAAAATAGTTGCAGAGAATAGACCACATATGATCCTTAATGAAGGCCACAGAGATCCTCAAAAGAAGGTTGCATTGATCCATAAGGAAGGTCGCAGAGATCCTCAGAAGAAGGTCGCAGAGATCCTCAGATGAAGGTCGCAAAGATAGGTGACAATAGGCCGCAAAACACAAATGATAATGACCACAGAGATGTATGACAATAGGCCGTAGAATAGATGCCTCAAATAGGGCTAGTTGATTGTGCCAAATGGGAGGATAGCTGCCAAATTTATAGTTGTTTCTTTGAGCTAAGGGTCACAACCATTGGGGCAAGCTGACATGAATATTATGAGGCTTGTATTCTTTTTTTGGAGGGAAAAACATAAATTCGAATTTGTTAATTGAAGTCGACATAAATACTTGCCCATACAAATTTATGCCATATTAAATAATGATGATATTTTTGCTTTAATCCCATTTGAATTCTTTCTTTGGGGTGAGGTGGGCCTTTTGGGGTAGTTGTATTTTCCTTGGGGAAATTCATCCCATAGCTACCCCAAATTTCAACACTCCCTCTCAACTAGGGAGGAATTTTCGGCTACACCATGTGTGTCATCTCGGATGTACATGACTCGTCATAAGAGAAGCTCATCTCGTCTCATCTCATCCCAAAGAAGAGGAATAATCCATAATCATTGGTAGGGGAGATCGATTTACCACAACCAAGTCCATGGCAGTCTCTCCAAGTCAAGCTCCATGACCTTGCCTCAACTAAACAATGATGACTCAATCCATAGAAGAAGAAGAATGATCCACATGACAATAGAGAAGATTGATTCACCGCTCCTTGGTAAAGATCCTCCATACCCTATGTCATACCATGCATCCCGGACTTAGGGAGATCTCATCTCATCTCATCTCATCTCAGCTCAGCTCATCTCTGCTAAACAATGATGTCTCGATCTAAATAAGAAGAATCATCAAAGGGGAGATCAATTTACTATTGGGGTAAAGATCCTCCAAACCCTATATCCAATGACAATAGGGGGAGATCAATTTACCACTCCTTGTTAACGATCCTCCATACCCTATGTCTATCGGTTGATCCTCATCGACCATAGGGGTGATTGATTTACCACAAGTGGTAAAGATCCTCCATACCCTATGTCATATCCAACATGATCCTTGGTGATCAAATGTTTGAACATCATGCATCTCGGACTTAGGGAGATCAATTTACCATACGCATCCACCATAGGTAAAGATCAACCATAGCTAAGTCTCCTCACTCATTGGCCAGATTGGTGGTAATCCCAACAAGCCCGCCTTGCAAGTAGGATGCATACTGGGGTATGTACTCTATGAAGCCCTAGCCTTGACTAGGGAAGATCAACTTATCAAAATGATAAGGATCCTCCAAACCCTATAGCTCCAAGGAGTACCCCACGCCCACATGAGCTCCCAAAGCTTAGTGTTCGTGATCAACCAAGATCCCTTCCCAAAAGCGATACTTTCTCCACAACTCCAAATTTCTCTTTGAAGACCAAGAACTTTCCTTTCAGCAAAGGCTTGGTGAGAATGTTTGTAACTTGCTCATCAGTTGAAGCCTCACTACTTCAATTCCGCAAAAAATCACTATGGGAGCCTCATTTCTCCCTCGGTGTTGGAGCTTCAGTGCTCCATCAAAAGCCACAATGCTCGCAATATGAGTGCAATGGAAGTCTACTACCTACTCATCCAAGAAATTAAGGCAAGACCCATACTGAAGCAACACCTCAATGTGTTCTTCTTGTTAACAACACTCCTAGTTCACTTGGCATCATGACACTGTCTCAATCCATGAAGGTATCTCAACACCAGCTTTGCAGTATCTCAATATACATGTCCAAGCTCTATTTGGCTCAAGGTACATGATGGGATCCATCTGGTTGCCTGCTCATCATGGGATCCATAAAATCTTAATCTAAAGAGGAGTCTCTCAATTGCTTCAATGTAATCCACCATGCCAAGTCTCTGACAGCATACTTCCCTTTAGAAGGAAGTCCTCATCATCTCATTGTTATGTTTGTAGTCTCAGGAGGTGGATCACTTTGGGCTCAGAGGTCAATTCCTTCTGGCACTGAATGCTGAGATGATTTGATCCTGTCATAAATAAATTATTAGTATATAAAACCAAATATCAAAAACATACCTTTAACCTTAAAGGGAGGTTGGAGTCTGCATCAAATGTCCATCCATCCAAGCATACCCAAGTTCCAACACAGGGAACTTTCTGAAGTCCATATGTGACCTTTCTTATTATGCAGTCATGAGTCTTCTTAAGTGCCTTAAAGTCCTAAGATAGCTCCAAGTATGCTTCTTCCTTAAGTACATCATGGAGGAAGCCAGCTTTACAAACATCTGATAATAGTGCATGCGGCAACAGGAGCTAGGATCGCATCATAGTCCTCTCCCTCTAAGAGCATATTCATGGAAGCATCTGATACTGCAACATCTTTGTCATCTAGCATGGTCCTTTCATGAAGGACATATTGTTCCCAGCATCTCATCAGACTATTGCATTGAATTTACCAGTCTACTCCCTCTAAATATGAAGCCTCTTTTAGTCATAGTCATCAACCTAGGAGACTGCAACCCTTCCTACAAGATATGAGCTCTTGTCCATTTTCAAGCGCCACCCTATCCATGGGATGGCTTTGCATCCTCATCAATCTCGATATTGAGGACTAGGTCCTTACATCCATATGATGTACCTGTTGACCCTAGAACAAGAGCAAGAGCAATAATAGCAAGGTAGATATACATAATGAAATGGTACATGATGAGAGGCTTCTCTCAATATAAGAGTGGATTCTTCATTTTCTTGCACCAACTCCCTCTTCGAGCTAACTCTTCCTACATTGCTCTACATCTTGATGGTCCTCAAGATGGATCAACTTTCCTTGAACAAACCTTCATTCAAGAAGTCAAGGAAAGAAGCATTGGGTTAGCCAATTACTCATGTAGGAAGAATAAATAGTAGTCTAAGATAAATTAATTGAACAAGTACAATGTCACAAGGAAATAACATAAGTCTTGAAAGTACTTATGTTTAATGAGGATTGTAGGAAGCTCTCAACTCCTGCTTGATCTTGCTTCCTTCCTAGCCAAGAGTCACCACTATCTAAGAAATGCTTCTTTTGTATTCTCATTTCTAGATCCTCAATATCAGCATCCAAGTCCAATTATCAATGTACTAGATGACCATTGGATCTCCATCATACCATCTCCTATTGGGAGACAAGCCCATCTAGGGTTACTTTGAATCTGTCATATTTCAATAGCTTCTCATATATCATATCATGGAGATTTTGAATCACACTAGAACCTAGGCATTTTCAATATCCAAGGCCATTCCTAGGGTTTTTCTCTTCAAACCCTAACCTTCATTTGTAAAAACAAAGGCTCCCAAGGGTTTCCTTCAAACCATCTTTTTAGGTCTCCAACATCTTCATCTCTTTCACTCTGCTTGATTATGAAATCTATCATAGGTATTTACATGGGGGTGATCTCATTGATTTTGCTTCACCCCGGCTTTGATTCCATGTTGATTTTAGGCCTAAATAGTTCTTTGCTATAACATCATAACATCATATCATCATAAGCAGAGAACATAAACAATGCAGCGAAATAGTAAGGAACATTAGCAGAAAAGCATACACAATAGAGACCAAGATTTTTGGTCAGAGAACAGGGAAAAACCCCACAAGGCGGAAAACCCAAAAATCAATTATTCTTCTTCATTAGATATTCATCGAATGTTCAGTTGAGATACAATGAGACACCAGTCTTTCAACATCAAATACATCAGGCCTCCTCAAGCCAATACAAGATCCTCATCCACAAGACCTTTGATAGATCTCCATATCACTGTCATAAGTAACATATATCTTTGTCAAGTAAACTGTCATAAATGTCACTGTCATTCATCATTGTCATAAGCACACTGCCACACATCACCATCATAAGGATATAGCCATACATCGCTGCCAAATCAGAGCCATATATCAATGTCAAATCACTGTCAAAGAGTCTTTGCCATTCATAATAGTCATAAGGTCATTGATATACTTCATTGTCATTAGGTCACAGTCAGAAAGGGGACTGCCATACATTACAGTCATACACAGCTATATAACACAGTCATATCAAATCAGTTCAGACATCATTGTCATATTACTGCCTTTCAACACTGTCATTTCACTGATGGTGACCTCTGTAGTTCACAGAACTAGGGCACAATTCATAGAAACAAGCCAGCCCTTGTTCACATTGCTAGGGCACACCAAGTAGCCTTTAACAAGTCACCAAACTCACTGAACTTGGGCTGCTTAACACTTGTTTAAACACATACAAAGGCAGACCATATTATCTAGTAAATCATCAATCATAGAATACATTTGCTTACCTTTAAGGACGTCAACTTCTGCTGATGAAAGCTTGGCCCTGTGCACCCATCAATCTCTGAAGATTCAGCACTGGTTAGGGCTTCTTGTAGCTGAAGCTACAGCTCCAATTCAAGCCTCCAAACCACTTGCAAACTGACCTTATCACCTGCGCTATTTCACTAGCAATTTCAGCCCTTAGACATATGATTGTTCCAGCATTGAATGAACTCAGACCTGATCCTAATTAGGGCTCAGTCTGTTACGAATAAAATAATATAAATAATGTAACCAATAAGTAACGATTAGTTATTTAGTAATTAGGTTGAAGAGATATGTCTAATGGACATGACCTTCCGTGAAGAGGCACATGCGTAGGTATATAAGCATACCTCATTTGTAACATTCAAATCATCATCATTCTTACTCATACATTTTAATATAATATTTGTATCCTCAATGGATATTTTCATATTCCAAGTCTTTTGGAGTATTTAATGACAACTATGAACTTTGTTCACTTCATTTGGTATCAGAGCAATTCGATATTCTGGCCGCTCACTGTTGCACAAAGCCACGCTCTCCGATCTAGGTCCTTGACCGTCAAATTCGTCAATGTCGTTGCCGTTGAAGCATTTTGCTATCAGTTTTGGAGTTTCTCCATATTTCGCCAGTCGGCCTTTGGCCAGTTAAAAAAAAGAGCATATATACTATAAGAAAAGAAAGATATTAAACGAAAAAGACAAAAAAATATATATATAAAGAAAATAAGAGTCATAAAAAAAATAAAAAAATTAATTAGAGTCCAACCACTCATTATCAAGAAGAAAGTTAAAAGAAGGCGTTGAAATAATTAAAAGGGTTATTCAAAGCATTTCTTTTATATATATATATATATATATATATATATATATATTGAAAAGGGAAAAATAAAACAAGGATTAGTTAATAAAAATATCGATAAAGACAAAAGGGATTCGATCTTTGAAGGAAAAAAATAAATAGAAGGTAAAGAGATGATTTCCACAAAGAATCGTGGTTTCTTTGCAATATGTCATTTTTGCTCACAAGGATATCCTAATTGTCACAAGTCATTCAAAAATCAAAACATAGTCGGCATAAAATGTTACAAAGCTTTTACTTTAGTTGAATGTCTAAGTGATACAAAAAAACAAACATTAGCAAGACAGATGAAAGAATTAATGGAAACAATTGGGAAGACAGAATCCAAATTACAAGATAAACACCCTTCATCACCCCTACAAAACGATGTAATCCCATGTACCGAGAAATTGCAGTTGAAATATCAAAAGAAAGACATAATATCTGAACTTTGGCAAAACAAGAAAGAGTTACAACAAGAATATGAAGATCTTGTAGATATGCATTACAAACAAATAATGGAAAAGGACGAAGAAAATTCTCACTTCAAGGACCATGTTGAAAAGTTAATTGGACAAGTCAAGAAAACTAAGGTCACAAAGAAGGATCTTAAGAAACACTTATCAGAAAAAGAAGAGGAAAATTTATGTCTAAAGAACTTTAATAAAAAATTATTAGAACAAATCAAAAGTTTAAAAGATGAAGAGAAAAATACCAAGGATAAAATCAACAATTCAGAGAAAAAAAAAAAAAAAAGAGATTTTACGTCTAAGGAATCATAATCAAAACCTTCTTACGCAAGTAAAGAAGCTCAAAAGTGACAAGAAGCTACTTAATGTCAAGTTAGAAAAACTTACTCAAGAAGAAGTATCGAAGTCTTTAGTCCATGTTAAAGAAAAAAATCCAAACCCCAATCTAGTCAATATCCCAATTGAAGAAGAGGACAAACTAGATGAAGTAAATATGTACTCAGAAGTTACAGTTCTAATAACAAAAGATTCAAGTGAAGATCCAGAAATTAACCATTCAACGTCCTTGGCTATAGGAAATCAGGTACTTCAAATAAATCAAGAAGATGACACAAATGAGATCAGGGAAAATCAAATCACTAGGATTCCTTATCGACATCTGAATCACGATAGTAAACAACTCAATAAAGCTATGTATTTAGAACAGAAACAGAAAATTGATGTTCCGAAGAATACTGAAGTGCGCATAACTCAGTCCAGTGATAACAGTTCATCACAAGTTGCTAGTCACCACAAGATTCCGCAAAAGATTAATCTAGGATGGTCTGATCCCTTCTCAGTTCGACAATTTTGTTTGTCACTTACAGGATCATATCAACTTGTATCGACAAGGATATCTACCCCAACCCGAGAAGACATTCGTAGCAGAAAAAGAGATCAAGCCTTTTTATCAACAAGCTATGAGGACAAAGCTTTTTGAGGAGGAAGGCAATGTTATGAATAAAATAATATAAATAATGTAACCAATAAATAATGATTAGTTAATTAGTAATTAGGGTAAAGAGGCATGTCTAATGGACATGACCTTCCGTGAAGAGGCACCAACGTAGGTATATAAGCAGACCTCATTTGTAACATTCAAATCATCATCATTCTTACTCATACATTTTAATATAATATGTGTATCCTCAATGGATATTTTCATATTCCAAGTCTTCTGGAGTATTTGACAAAAAGCATGAACTTTGTTCACTTCACAGTCCTCCTGAGATATACACAAAAACTGATCATTTCAATTTGGCCAAGAAAAATGCCCTAACTCATCCCTTACAATACACAAAAAATAGCCGCAGAGAATAGGCCGCATATGATCCTTAATGAAGGCTGCAGAGATCCTCAAAAGAAGGCCACATTGATCCATACGAAAGGCCACAAAGATCCTAAAAAGAAGGCCGAATTGAACCATAAGGAACGCCATAGAGATTATTGACAATATGCCACAGAAGATGAATGATAATTGTGAAAATTTCTGAATCTTATACTTATGCATAAATTTTATTGTTAATCTGGTTATGCTCCTCCTACTTAGATAAGTTATTAACTGAATAAATTCAGATTAAAATCGAAGCAAAAGACATAACAGATCTTCACCAATTCAGATCTAGAACAAGTACATGCACACAGACAAAGTGACACAGATAATTTCTGAACAAATAGTCCCCGTAAAAACCCAATGCGGGAAAACCAGTCTTTTGGCTGCTGGAGAGTTTTATTATCAAGAATTTTCTGAATACAACAAATCTGGGTTCCAAATCTGGAAAACCTGATAAAGAAATAATAGATCTACAACTCATTGGCTGTTCTGAAGCCAAAATAATGACTGATCCACACTCTCAAACGGGATTTACAAGACTCAGCCAAAATTAGGGCCTAGAAACCCCAACACTGCCCCTGAAGCCTCTGCGTCAGCCTCTGAAGCCTGCGTCCCTCAACGTTGGCTTGAAAAGGGTTGTGTTACCCCAGACTGGGTGACGCAGTCCTTACGCTGCCCCTTAGGGTCTCTGCGTAACTCTTGAGGGCTTCTAGCTGAATCAAGTTGTCCTGGGAGGGATTGCACAGCACCTACGTAGCACAATTGTTGCCCTCTCTGATGTTGCTCTCCTGCTTCTCTGCGAATCTTTGCCTCTTGCTGATTCTAGACCCTAGGATCAGATCATCCCCTTGGCCTAAATTCCCCTCTCTGTAGCTGAAACACTTCTGAGAATTCTTAGCAAACCCACCCTAGAATCTCAGCTTAGCTTCAGTTCTCTGCCTCTATTTATCTTTACAAATGACCCCAAGCCTTTCCTTTATACTTTTCTTGTTGGGAAATCAACGGCCATGATCAAATCCTGAATCAATGGTTAAGATTAAAAGAAAGCTTGATCCGTGTGACTTACGACAATTTCATCATATGTTTAATTAAATTCACTTTAATTATTTAAGTTCCCTAAGTTTAAACTTAGGAAATACATTAAAATGATTAATTAATTTAATATCTCCTAAACCAGATGAAATTTCTCAAATCCATTTATGGGTCTTGTAGATCAAGTGTACTCTAGTCCTTCCTCAAAATTTGGGAGCTAGAGCACAACTAATGCTACCCCAAATACACAAAATCTCAACACTCCCTCTTAGCATCAAGAGTGTGCTCTAGCAATACATCACACTATGCATTAAAAGATTTTGGGTACTGGTTATGTGCTGCTAATGCTTGGCCTACTGCCACTCAACTCTGCACTGTTGCTTCCATTCTATACTGTTGCCCATAACTCTGCCTCTGCCACTGCCACTGCAACATCTATATTGCAGCTCCCTCTCAATTTGCTGCATCTATGCTGCTCATAGCACTACCACTGTTGATCTGTTGCATTGCAACTTCAGTTGTTGAGAGAAACAACTAAATCTCCTGCCCAATCTTTGACAGACAAGTCAGAGGGGTTGCATCCTCATCACTGAAGCTCCATAGGCTAGAGATCTGTGCTGGCATCTAAAGGATGATACACAGCTACAGCTCTGCACTACGTAAGCAGACTCCCTTTGCACTACTGAAGTCACATCAGCCCCTTGTGCTGAAATCTCTCACGTTGTTGCTGCACTGTGTTGTCCCTCTGAAGCCTTCTGCGTTGTTGCAGCTCTGCAATGCGTAAGCAGCTCTGCTCTGCGCTGCTGAAGTTACATCAGCCTCTGTGTTGCTGCTACCTCTACGTTATTGCTTCTCTGCTCTGCGTTGCTCCTCCTAGTATTCAGATCTGCCTCTGCTTCATCTGTGATATATGCACCCACTGCTCTACTTGTCCTGCTACAGTCTTAAGATTGTCGTAGCTCGCATGTGATCCAAGAGATGAGCTACTCAAGGATCCTGCCCTGCTATGTAGCTTCTCTACATATCCATGTCACCCCACCTTCGTGGTTCATGAGCGCTCATGGCTGCATCATCTTCCCACCCATCATCTGCCACAGCAGCCTTGGAAGAAGAAGCTTCCTTGTCCTTTTTCTTCTAAGGACAATTGCTGGCAAAATGTCCCATTTCACCAGACTGGAAGCACTTGATCTATGACAGATCCTTCTTCTTGTTTCCCTCTGCCTCTTTGATGCCAAGGTTGCATCTTCTTCATCTTCCTTCTTCACTTTGCTCAATCCAGAGCTATACTACATATTGGTGAATCTGCGGAGTTCTTGACGCAGAATTTCCCACAAGCTGTCCTAATCTGGGAGGTCCGCTCTGCCCAAGATACTTTGGACAAAGGTTTCCCACTCATCTGTGACTGCATTGAGAGCAGTCCTGACCATCACATTGTCTTCCACTTTGGCACCCATTGCAGTCAATTGATCTCTGATCGACTGCAATATGAAGAGGAAATGCTCCATGTCTTCTCTCTTGATCATCATGAATGACCTCATCTAAGTCTCCAACAACATCTTCTTTCGGACAGATTTTCCCTCATATAGGAAGATTAAGACCTTCCACGTCTCATTAGTTGTCTTCTTCTCAGCTAAGTGTGGTACAATATGGTCCTTAATTCCATCCATAATCAGCCACTTGGCATGCCCAACAGCTTCCTTATGCTTCCGTAGGAGATCTAGATCGGTCGACGTGGCCAGAGTTTGCTCTACATGGTCTCTAAGATTATATGCCTCAAGGACTATCAGGATCCTTGCCTTCCAAACTGAAAAGTTGGAGAGGCCATCCAATCTGTCCTGATCACGCAGTCCATGAGGAGCCATCTGCTCAGAAATGTGTTGGAACTTCCCTTTCTCTTTGCTAGAGAACTGGATCTAAGGCCATTGGCAAAACATGCACCTTCTGCTCCCTCTGACAACTGATTTCCCCCCTTGGAAATCTGCCAAATCAACAATGATTCGGCTCTCCTTGATCCTCTGATCAATCTGCGAGTTTCCTTGGCTAGAAACTCGCTGAGAAGCTGATCTCCTCCCGCTTCTTTGTCACTTGTGCTTAGGCTAAAAATCTGAAAACTTCAGAAATTTAACCCCTCCAGTACCTTTTGAATTTCTGCAACCAATCTTCTGTCTTTTCTAGATCTGACAGATTCAGATTTGCATCACACTGGTAGGCTTCAGACCAATCCAGCGTTGTTTCTGAGCTGCCTTTGCGCAGTAATTGTGTGGGCTTGCTAGGAGACAGCGTTAGACTCCGTCACCCTTCCCTCTGCGTGAATCTGCCTCTAAAAACTGCATTGTCCCTTTAGATCTGTTTTTCTGTTGCTTTTCTAGCTGCAAAATTTCTGTTGCTTTTCTAGCTGCTTTCTGCAACTAGAACCTTCAATCTCCTGCTAGTGACCCTCCTAGATCTACAATTGCTCTGATACCATGTGAAAATTTCTGAAACTTATAGTTATGCAGCAATTTTATTGTTAATTTGGTTATGCTCCTCCTACTTAGATAAGTTATTAACTGAATAAATTCAGATTAAAATCGAAACAAAACACATAACAAATCTTCACCAATTCAAATCTAGAACAAGTACATGCACACATAGACAAAGTGACACAGGTATTTTCTAGACAAATAGTCCCCGGAAAAACCCAACGCGGGAAAATCGGTCTTCTGGCTCCTGGAGGGTTTTATTATTAAAAAAATTCTGAATACAACAAATCTGGGTTCCATATCTGGAAAACCCGACAGAGAAATAATAGATCTACAACTCACTAGTTGTTCTGAAGCCAAAATAATGACTGATCCACACTCTCAAACGGGATTTACAAGACTCTGCCAAAATTAGGGTCTAGAAACCCCAGCGCTGCCCCTGAAGCCTCTGCGTCAGCCTCTGAAGCCCTTGCGTCCCTCAGCGCTGGCCTGGAAAGGGCTGCGTTACCCCAGACTGGGTGATGCAATCCTTACGCTGCCCCTTAGGGTCTCTGTGTAACCCCTGAGGGCTTCCATCTGAATCACGTTGTCCTGGGAGGGACTGCACAGCACCTGCGTAGCACATTTGCTACCCTCTCTGTTGTTGCTCTCATGCTTCTTTGCGCTGCCTCTCTGAGCTGATCTCTGCCTCTTGCTGATTCTAGACCCTGGGATCAGATCATTCCCTTGGCCTAAATTCCCCTCTCTACAGCACACTTCTGAGAATTCGTAGCAAACCCGCCCTAGAATCTCAGCTAGTCTCAGTGGTCTGCCTCTGTGTGTCTTTACAAATGACCCCAAGCCTTTCCTTTATACTTTTCTCATTGAGAAAACAACGGCCATGATCAGATCTTGAATCAATGGCTAAGATTAAAAGAAAGTTTGATCCGTGTGACTTAAGACAATTTCATCACATGTTTAATTAAATTCACTTTAATTATTTTAAATTCCTAAATTTTAACTTATAAAATACATTAAAATAATTAATTAATTTAATATCTCCTAAACCAGATGAAATTTCCCAAATCCATTTCTAAATCTTGTAGATCAAGTGTACTCTAGTCCTTCCTCAAAATTTGGGAGCTAGAACACAACTGATGCTACCCCAATTACACAAAATCTCAACAATAACGACTGCGGAGATGCATGACAATAGGCCACAGAATAGATGCCTCAAATAGGACCAAATGGGAGGGTAGGTGCCAAATTTATAGTTGTTTCTTTGAGCGAAGGGTCACGACCATTGGGGCAGGCTGACATGAATATTATGAGGCCAACGTAATTTTTTTTTTGGAGGGAAAAACATAAATTCGAATTTTCTAATTGAAGCCAACATAAATACTTGCCCATATAAATTTATGCCATATTGAATAATAATGATAACTTTTGTTTAATCCCACTTGAATTCTTTCTTTGTGGCGAGATGGACTTCTTTTGGGGTAGTTGGATTTTCCTTGGGGAAATTCATCCCATAACTGCCCCAAATTTCAACACTGCGTAAAATAGATCATAGCTACAGCAATATGGCCTGCTCTGTTTCAGAATTACCTGGACAGGAAACCACTCTCTCTCTTCTTAACAGCTACAGCTCATTCCAGCAATCCACAGAAGAATGTGTATGGCCTGTGCATAAGAAAAAGACAGCTACAGCAGCAGTACAGCCTGTACAGCCTGTTGGTATGTTAATGGTTTCTTTAGTAATTTGCTATTCTTCTCCTTGAATACACTGTTCCTTATTCTGCTCTCTCTTGCTCTCTTCTTATATGTGCTCAGCTTCTGCTATCTTGTCCTCTCTATGCTTTGAAAGAGGCAAATAATCTCCTTAATCCTAGACGCCACCAATCTCAATCATGACATGTAAGGCTAAGATTAAATCCTAATTTATGTCACTAGAGTTCTAGAACTTCTAGAACATTTTATTTAGATATCTAATATTAATTGGCCTTCCTTCTATTTTTCAAGTGAAATTACAGCATGGAATAATTTCCCACATTCACACTGAAACATTTGCACAGTTCCTGCTCGAGCTACATTTCTCCAAAGGTGTTGAGTCAACTTATCATTGTAGACATCAACATGTGGACGTAATCTACATTTAGGGTTAGATAACCTCATCTTCAAATTGACAAATTCTTGCAAAGAAGTTACATATCACATTCTAACATTGATATAATTACTGCCACATTTGTCATCCAGCCAGCTAGTTCAGGTTGTGCGTTAGATTGTAGGGGTGAAGCCAAAGTCAGCAAACCCTCATTCAGAACAGTTTATTAATATGAATTCATAGCACAAGAATCAATAATTCCAGGAGTGCAGCTTCAAAAGATACCTTTGTTCTCACATCTTATCTGTCAAGAATTAGTCCAGAAAATTTATGGAGGCTCCTTTACTTGATTGTAGTGAAACACTCCAGCAATAAATAATTAATGGAGATTTCAATACTGCAGAAATTAGATGATGCTTACATCATGTATTATTATATACTATCCTCAACTTGTAACAATAAGATTTCTGATAAAGAACTATATGTCAACTTAAAATACAGGATGGTGACACTGGCAAAAGTAATTCAAGGGCCAAAAAAAAAAAAACATTTTCAGCCATCTAGAAATTTAGGATGCACGAGGCTTGCGCAAAATAATTGGACAGCACAAATCAAACATCACACAAAGGTAGTCATATCTTGTTAATAAACTGATGTCCATTTTATTACAGTACAAGGAATCCATCTTTTGAGTGACAAGCAAGAAAGCAAACCAAAAACAAGTTATCCTGGATAATGCAATTCAACGCACCGAAAATTTACAACAGGTCCAACTTCTTCACATATCTGTACCAGTTGTTCTTCTGTCGCATCATATGGTATATTTCCCACTGCAACAATCAGTAAAAGGAAGTTGGATCTTTAGAATACACTAGCCAAACATCTAGAACCCTTAAAATTTACAAAGCCATGATAGACTATATAAACAAGTTGAAACTAAATCTTCAGATTCTCTGGAACATTCAGAAATTTACTTGCACAAACCTGGCTAACAGTTGATGTAATTATACAAACATAAATCAAAGAAAAGAAATAAATATAAATTAACAGTTGCATTCTTATTGAATAAGAATAAGAATGCCATCTATACCAAAATCCAAACCTACAAATCACCAAAAGTGAACCTCATTTTATTATGATCCTTTCTAACACTCTACCCCATATTCCATTTATGAACTAAATTCTGGCTTCCATATGATTAGTATTTGATTTTTTATGGATTATTCAAAGCACAGAGATTTTTGTTGCTTCTTTCTATTAAGATATACAAGATGGCACACGCATTTATACAAAAAAAATGTGCTGTGATAGAAACAACCACAAACTAAGGAAAATAAGGCAAAAAATCTAGCTAGTCATACCTTGTCATGCAAGCCATCAAAAACTCAGAGTCTTTTAGTGCCATAACTCACAACATAAATGCACAGAAGGCCAACTGGCCAGATCAAGATGTCAATCAAGCCACTGCCAGAATCATGACAGTGTCGAGAAGGAGAGGGGATGCTACACATCTTACCATTACAGCTACTTAAATGCAGAAATTAATTTGTATATCCCTGCTTCCTATTTCACTGTAAAAGGTGAATGTAAATATAGCTTACGGACTGAATTTAATTGCATAAAGAGTACTAAAGTAAACAATCATAAAAACTACAATAATGCAATTACACCCTGGAAACCCATAAACATAACAGTAATGCAGATATGCCATGGAAACTTAATTAGGAAAACCCACAAATATTGGCTTCTCAGCGCTTCTTTACTTTGAGAATTAAAAGCAATGGGTGATGTTCATTTTCGATTATTTCTCATTTCTTTGAGAACTTCACAGCTCTCTCAAATTGTCCTCATGGCCATGGACAAGCAATATTAGCTTTCACCCATTCAGCTCAATCTTCTGTCACCGCTGCTTCATCTCTGATTCTTCTGATCCTGAAACTATTCATTTAATCTCTAGGAGGAGTTGTTACAAATGAGGACAGACTTTGGTGCTTAGTCTCCGTCGTCCATCTTCAGGAAGTGTTCTATTTACTTTCATGTTCTCCAGCAATGGGCTTCTCCAAAAAAGATTCTTGAGTGGCTTCAACATTTTCTGCAACCCACATCCTTGTCTCCACCTCCAGCCTCTCTAATAAAACCTTCTTTATGAAGGTCAAGGGACCAAGGGGCAAGTAAACAGTGCCCTCAAATACCCACCTCTGCTTCACTGATAGACAGTTTTGGTTCTGCTGTGAACAAGTATTCTTCTGTCTATTCAGCCTTTGGAGCAGTCCCTCTGTCTATTCAAGTTATTATTACTCATAAAATGCCTTTGGGACACTCCCTTTTTGCTTTTGTTGCTGCATCTCTTTACTGCCTTCTGTCCATGAAGGCCAATAGACCACCTCCTCATCTTATGCTCCTGCACCTGTAGTTGCCCTCACCATAAAGGCCAAGGGACCTGAGGCATAACTGCCTTCGGACCAAGGTGGCATCCTCCTCAACAGCTCACCAATAGTTTCGTTGTCTGATGGTTGGCAATCCTGCCATGGCCACAAAAGCTAGCCTCTGTCTTGGATCAGTTTGCCTTTTGCCATGTATTCAGAGATGACAAACCTAAAAGGAGACTTTTCTTCAGCAGACATCTTTTGCATCACCATTCTCAACATCATTACCAACATAGACCTCAGTCTTTTGCAGCACAATGATATTGCTAAGGTGATCAGCAGGCCCCTGCATTGACTCACTGAGCGGTCCCTTCTATAGAACTGTCTTTTGGCAGTCTTCCACAGCAAGCATGAGTGTGGAATCTGCACCAACTTGCATCAGGATCTGTACAACATGCCTACATTTCTGTAGCATGCCTTCTTCTACAATATATTCCATGTATTATATGGTGACTCTTGCATTCCAAACTCAGCCAACTGTTAAGCATGAAAACTAGAGTCATACACCAGATCCATTTCCGATCACACCTCCCTATTTTTTACTTTTGAGTCTCGCAAAAGCTCTGACAACAGTTTTCTCCAAGCATCTCAAACTTGGACTCCCAATACCATCAGTTCTCTCCCATTACTCAAAATTGATTCCGATTATTCCCTGTGATTTTAGCTTACAGCTTTTCCAGTACATGAATAAACAGAGTTGCAGATTTGAAAGTCAGACTTTCTGAGCGTGTTTTCTGTGTGTTGCCGTCAGTCATTTCCAGCAGTATGATAGCAGAATTTGTATTTAAGTTACAGCAGTTTTGATTTAAGGTGAAGGCCTTAATTTCCTAGGGTTAGGGTCTATATTTAAATGCCAATCTGACTACCATGGTCTAGAAATTTAACATGGTATCAAACTGGTGTATCTGAACTTCTGAAGCCTTCTAGAATCCATGTATGAAGAGATCAGCCTTGAAGATAAGATAAGGTAATTGTATTAATGTTCAACAAATGACCATAAATAGGTTAATGGGACTGAAGGATACAACCAGTACAAGTACAATGTGGGAGTGCAAATGCAACTCCTAGAAAATGCCAAAGCTAAATCTAGGATAAAATAAAGTAAAGAAGGATACAATAATAGGAAAGCCTCATAAACATGTATATAACCAAATCATGCAGAAGGCTACGTGAATAAATCCAGGGCTAGAGGTCGGTGACGTCAAGAATGTCAGAGTCTGATAGCCGACAGCGAGGGGTGGCGACAATGGCACTGACTCGCTATCAAAGTCCTCTAGATCCAACAAGGAGTTTGAACTTTGGCAGCATGATCCTTGGGGGGATGTAGGAGCGAGGGATACTACAGACATCAGAGGCCAAAGGAAAGAAGCTCTAGATAAGTCTTTCGGGGGGGGTGGGGCTGTTCAGGAACCACCTGGTACTAAACCCTCTAATGCTCTGGGTGTGAGTAAACTAATGTGTTGTTCGGCACCTCCGCAACGGTCTCAAGGGTACTGGTTGGCCTCCCAAAGGGGGGGTTAACGGGAGATCCAAGGTCTCACTGCTCTACTATCTAAAATACCCTCGAACTCAGCTCGTCGCTTGTTGCTCTGATCAGTCGGATCAACCTGAAAGTATGATGTGATCGTCCAAATCATCTCTGAGTGAGGTGGGGTATATAGGATCTAAGATCTGTGTCTAAATATCTCCCTCATGAAGAGGGCTAGGCATCTCTGGTCAAGATACCAGAAGAAGGTAGACAGGGATGTAAAATTCCCTTGTAAAAATACCTCTGTTATGCCAATAATTTTCTGAGTATTGTTTGAGGTGTTGTTATTGGGAGATTTTGTCAAACTGCTAGGTGACAAACATACTGAAGGTGATTTTCGTAATTTTTGTTTCAAGGACAATTTCTATGCCTCAACATGTACAAAACAGACTTTTAAAACAAACTTATACTACTTATATCAAACCCAGAAATTTACACATTGCTTATATATGAAAATTGCACCAACAGAAAAGTCTTTTCTCACTCAAAATGTGAAGACACAGTGCACAGATCAGAAAGAATGAACCTCGTAAATACACCAGCAAGCAGTTATGGCACAATATTTGAATTTGTTGATAGAAATCAGCGTCCCACTGGTAAGTACATACCCAGAAATTAGTCCCTACGTGTTAATTTTGGACAACTAGATCCAAACTCCATGTTGTGATGCTCAAATGAAGATGCCAATATTTTTATTGGATTCCTCTTTCAGAGAGGTGCAAGATCGATCTAAAGATCATCTTGATCCGACGAGCAGAACATTTATTTTGAATTTATTCAAAATATATGCATGTCGGCCTGAAATGAAATGAAGGCTTGAAGCCCCAGCAATTGTGTCAGGGATATATATTGGTCAACATTGGAGGACATTTTCACTTGTCCATCCTCACACATTCTCTCTCATCATCTGATTGGTTCGATCACTTGGAGGCTCTTCTTCATCCACACGTGGGAAAACGCAGCAAGGAGAAATTTCTGTTCTCAACCTAGGGTTTCAGCGCAGAGTTGACCAGTATTGACTTTGGTCAATACATGGTCAAACTGACCCCAACTTTGGTCAAAATTCAAATTTCTGCAGTCCACATTTTCTGGCACAGAAATCAAGGTTGACCGTTGACCATTGGCTGGGATGCGTTGACTTTTTGCTGCTGTTGTTTGCGTTGACTGTGACAATGTTGACTTCCGTTGACTTTTGCTTTGACTGATCTGGCTGTCCAAGAGGGTTGTGTGACACCTCTGGTTGGCTGACCGTATTGAGACTTTGCTGGTTGAAGCATCCTGTTGATTGCCATAACGCCCCAACACACTTATATATTTTGGCTTGTCTTCTGTCGATCTACTGGTATGTTCTATCAGCTTTTCGCTTTCTTGTTTATGTGATTGCTGACTGATATTGGGATAAAAAGTAAAGTTGCATCAAGCATAGAACATCTACAAAAATTTACACTACGACTTTGTTTTCTTGCCAAGATATGTTACAGGACCCCATCTAAGGCTTATATGTATGCATAGGGATCTAGTGTTCGTTCTCCCACTTCTAAAGCGGCTTGATTCGATCAGCAAATAACACAGGCTCCAAGCTTCACTGGTTGAGAGCAACACGTTTAGCTAGGAGACTTAGAACTCGGCCTCAGCAAGGTGATACTCTAGTTCAGCAAGTGTTAGTTTTTGTAACAACGGACAGGTGCTCTAGTCTCAATTTGCGTCAGAGAAACTAAGGAACACAAGATCTCCAAAACCCAAAAAGGGTTTCGGGAAAAAACACCTAGAGACCACTCAATTAAGTTAATTGATCAATAATTAAAAATGCCTAAGTCTAACTTAGGAAAATTGATTAATTAACAGCAATTAATTGAGAAAGATCGAGAAAGCTCTCGAGACTCACACGGATCAAATCTAGGATGATCTTAGTCTCTGATAACAATTTAATGTTGACAATTGGTGCTCCAACGAGAGATTATAAGAGCAGAACAATGGAATGGAGATATGTACATCAAGCGAGAAGGAGAGCGAGTATACTTGGCAGATCGAACTATCCAGTTACAGAAATTCAGCAGAAAGAGGAGTTCGAGCCAAAGAAGGAGAGCATTTGTGATAAGGGAGCAGCAGAAGAGTTTTCCGGTTGAGGTTCCCAGCAGCAGATCATCAGTAGCAGGGAGGCCAAATATTTCTGCAGAGAGGGCCGCATAGCCAGTGCGAGTGGCCAAAAACCCAATTCGAAGTGCTAGAAAGGAGATCGATTCAGTTGTTGGAAGTTAGGAGATCACCCGAAAGGCAGAGCAACTTCTTTCCAGAGTAAGAGGATGGCAAGACAGCTCATTTGGAGCTAGCTAGCAGGCAGTGCGAATTCCGGTAGGCATAGTTTTTTCAATGGGGTTCGAGCAGGTGAGAGGGAGGCCGAGATTATTTGCAGAAGGGAGAAAATTTCTCCAAACTATTTTACAGGTAGATTATTCTCCAGAGGATTTCCAATAAGGCATCAAGATTATTGACTCAGATTTGACTGTTGCATAATAATAAAAATAAACCCTCATCTGCTGCACCAATTTTCCCTTCCGAGTTTTTCTCGGGACTATTTGTCCAAAAATTATTGTGTCTATTTGATTATGTGTATGCATATATTTTCTCAATTCCAGCATTTCATTTAGCTTCTGCAGAATATATTTGTGAAGAATCGCAGTGCGATTTATTCGGTATTAATCAAAAAATTAAAAAATTGCTAACCAATTAGAAAAGTAAATTCCAGTTGCTGCAATTTAAGGAAATTTCACATGGTATCAGAGGCTCAGTTGCAAGAAGAAAAAATTGTGCAAGTTCGGATGGAGTTTTGAGGACGAATTTCTTAGATCTGCTCAGGCCACCAAGTAGTGCAAATTGCAGAGGCAGAGGTTTCAATTTCAAGATCCAACTTGGAGGAAAATTCGATCAACCTCAAAAGCAGAGCTTGTAGGCAATGGATCTGTTGGATAAATGATTCTGGTGAGCAGATCCATGATTTCATTGAGCAGATACGGGCGCAGTTGATTTGCAACAAAGTTTTGCAGCAGCAGATCAGCGTTGGGTGTAAGAGAAAAGCACAAATGAAGAGGAATTTCCAGAATTTATCAGAGGGTTTCCAAATCCAGCTTTTTGAAGGAGATCCAGTTTCAAGTTGCAGTAGGTCATATCAGTTTTTCCAATCGACTAGTGCAAGCATCAAGAGCAGTTCGTGTGCCAGATTCCGGAGAAGGACTTCTGGAAGGTTGAGCAAGTTGCCCAGTAGGAAGCATCAAGGAGAGTGAGAGACGGAGAAGGATTTATGGGGGAAAACAGTAGCAGATCTGTGCATTCCTAAGGGAGTGTGAATAACAGAGAGAGGCCAAGCAGGAAAGAGAGGAGATTTCCAGTTTATTTCCCAATTTTTGAGTTTCGCAAGAATGGCCACAACAGGTCTCAGAGATCAGGATAGACTTGACGAAACCTCTAACTTTGGCGTATGGAAGGCTAGGATGACTTCCTATTGGATGAGTATGGACTGAAGGAGTTTGCGGAGATTGTTATTGTTGTACCGACAAATTCTCAACAGTAGGAAACTTATAAGAAAGAAATGGCCAAGGCTAAGAGGACGATCCTAGATGGGGTTCGGGATCACATTGTTCCACATATTGCAGATAAGGGAACAACAAAGGAGATGTGGGATGCCATTATACCAGGATCCATTTGAGAATCGTAAGATGATTCTCAAGGAGAAGTTGAGGACCACAAAGATATTGAAAGGTGAAGGTGTGACTCCTTATCTCACCAAAATTTGAGTTGTTTGTGATGAGCTAGCAATAATAGGTGAGAAACCAGAGGACAGTGAACTTGTGCGAATAGCACTAAAGGGGTTTACCACAGAATGGGCAACATTGGTTCAAGTGACCTATAAGAAAGAAATGGCCAAGGCTAAAAGGACGATCCTAGATGGGGTTCAGGATCATATAGTTCCACACATTGAAGATAAGGGAACAACAAAGGAGATGTGGGATGCCATTGTGAAGCTATACCAGGATCCACCTGAGAATCGTAAAATGATTCTCAAGGAGAAGTTGAGGACCTCAAAGATGCTGAAAGGTGAAGGTGTGACTCCTTGTCTCACCAAAATTTGGGATGTTCATGATGAGCTAGCGATAATAGGTGAGAAACCAGAGGACAGTGAACTTGTGCGAATAGCACTAAAGGGGTTTACCAGAGAATGGGCAACATTCGTTCAGGGAATCACTGGGCAAAACAAAGTGCCTGATTGGGAACGCCTATATGGAGTGATTTCACACAAGAGGAGATAAGGCTCAGTCTTGTCCAGGTTACTACCAGCAACAGTAGCAAAGGGCTGAAGGTTGAGAAAGATGAGGAGAACGTAGCCCTTACATCTAAAGGGAAGGTGAAGAAAGGTCCCAGTCAAGGACAAGGCTCAAGGGGAGGAGAGAAGAAGAAGAAGGATTTGTCGAGGATCAAATGCTTCAGGTGTGGTGAGTTTGGTCACTACAGCACCCAGTGTCCTAAGAAGAAGAAGGACAAGAAGGAGCAGCAGACAACGGCATCGGCAGAGATAGATGAATTAACATCCTGGTTGGAGGAGTTTGCATTGATAGCAGTTATACCTCCAAATGGAGGAGGTGCATGATAACTTCAGAGTTGCAGGATTGAGCAAGGTCCAAGGAGGACAGCATCAAACAGGTGTTTCCTCTTGGATCATCACCTTGGCTACGGCGGCCCACACTTTTTAGTAGTAGGAGGATCAATATCAGAAGGTGCAGCCAGATCTTGAGAGACAATGTAGAGCTAGCGCAGTTAGTTACTAGAGGGGCGCAAAGACAGATGAGTGCAAATAGTTATTCAATAGACAATGCAAAGACTAGTTTTAGTCAAAGACAAGAGACAATTGCAAAGCCTGTACAGGGGCAGTGGATCTGAAGATCAGTTCTCAGTCGCAGTAGTTGCAGCAGCAGCAGCAGCATGAGATCAAATGCAACGCAAGCAATGTTGGCAACAGTGCAAGAAGGCACAGTACAGTGTCCGCAACAGCACAGATGCAGGGTGGTTCAGCGACAAGGTTAGCAGATGAATCAAAGTGTGTGCAATATTGATAGACAATGAGAGCTAGTTGTATCACAATTGTCAGACATCAGCACCGTGAGGTGGTCCAGCTATAGACTTCAGGGTATTCATGAAGTCGATGAGTATAGCAGTGGAGTGGAGAAGACAGAACACCTTCCTCACTAAGAGGGAGTGTTAGTTTTCGTAGCATCAAATAGGTGTTCTAGTCTTGATTTGTGTCAAAGAGGCTAAGGAACACAAGATCGCCAAAACCCATAAATGTTATCAGGAGAAAACACCTAGAAAACACTCAATTGAGTTAATTGATCAATAACTAAAAATGCCTAAGTCTAACATAGAAAAATTGATCAATTAACAGCAATTAATTGAGAAAGATCGAGAAAGCTCTAGAGGCTCACACAAACCGAGTCTAGGATGATCTTGATCGTTGATAACGATTTAATCATGGTTGTTAGTGGTCCAACGACAGATTATAAGAGCAAATCGGTGGGATAGAGAAATATACATCAAGAAAGAAGGAGAGCAAGTATCCTTGGTAGATCGAGCAATCCAGTTACAGAGATTCAACAAGAGGAGGAGTTCAAGCCAGAGAAGGAGAGCATCAGTTATTGAGGGAGCAACAGATGAGCTTTCCGGCAGAGGTTCCCAGCAACAGATCAGCAGTAGCAAGGAGGCCAAATATTTCTACAGAGAGGGCTGCATAGCCAGTGCGAGTAGCCAAAAACCCAGTTCGAAGTGTCGGAAAGGAGGTCGATACAATCGTTGGAGGCCATGAGATCACCCGAAAGGCAGAGCAACTTCTTTCCAGAGGGAAAGGGAGGCAAGACGGCTCATTTGGAGCCAACTAACAAGCAGTGCGTGTTTATTTTTGGTAGCATCGGGCATGTTCTAAGTCTCAAAATTTGCATGGATGCTTGGACACATGTATTTCAGAATACCCAGAAATCATGTTAAGAAATTCCACCCAGATGTGGTTTTATTAAAATAATTAATTATTTTTAATGGAAGCCTAAGTCTAAACTTAGGGAATTAAAATAATTGAAGTGTATTAATAGAATAGGGTATGAATCTTCTAGAAAAAGACGAAGATCGAGTCAAGTTAATCTTAGCCCTTGATTATGTTTTTCTCAACAAGAAGATTATAATGACTTTGATGGGCATTTGGAAGACTGTTAAATTTGGACAACTAGGTCCAAACTCCATGTTATGATGCTCAGATTAAGAGGCTAATATTTTTGTTGGATTCCTCTTTCGGAGAGGTGTAAAATCCATATATAATATGTCTTAATCCGATGAGCAGAACATTTATTTTGAATTTATTATTCATAATAAATTATATGTGAGGTGTCGGCCTTAAGGTTTCACACCCCCAGCAGATGTGTCACACACCCCAATGATGGATATAAATACAGTGCAAAGTTGGAGAGCATTTCATCACAACACAACACACATCTTCTTCTTTCATCCGATGTAGTACGAGCTCCTTAGAAGACATTTCCAGCTCACACGTGTGAAGAAGAAGGACGAATTTCCGTACTACCGAACCGAAGGACGAGTTGTCGCAGCCTAGGGTTTTGCGTAAGGTTTGACCGACGATTGACTTTGGTCAACGCATGGTCCAATTGGGCTGAAATTTGGTGAGAAGTTCGATTTTGGAAGGCCGCACTGCTTTGGCACTGTAAATCGAGGTCAAAGGGTTGACCAATCTGACTTTTTGCTGCGCGTTGACTTTTAGCTTGTTGCCCCCGCATTGACTTTTTCAGACAGCGTTGACTTTTTTGGAGTTGACTTGGGTTGACTCGCTTTGTCGATTGGGGACCGTTGTGACACATTCGGGTTGGCCGACCAAGGAGACTTTGCCTGGGTTGAAGCATCCCGTTGACCGCCGTAACGCACCACCACATTTTTTCCCCTGTTTCCCGATTTGTCTTCTATAAGATCCACATATATGTTCTATCTCGCATTTTACTTAACTATTTGTATGATTGTCGTGAGAAAAGTAAAGTTGCTCCAAGCATAGAACATCTACTAAAATTTACATGGTATCGGAGGTGAGGTGAAGACAAACTCTATCGTTAGCAATCACCACCGGAAGAAATGGGTTCCACTAGTCTTGAATTCAAGGAGAATGACAAGCCGATCGGAAGGGATGACTTCCATGCCCTGGAAGATGATATTAGATCTCAAATTAGAAGATCATGATCTCTTGGATCATGTGACGGTAAGATTCAAGAACCTCCATCCAATGCTACCGCTCATCGTTAGAAACAAGTATAAGAAGGGAGAAATCGTAGCAAAGTTGTTGATCAGGGGGAATCCATACATAAGAGTCTCGGTTGCCTATATATCCGAACTAGGCACATCCAAGGAGATGTATGACAAATTGATCCTCATGTTCAAGGTAAACAATGTGAACCAAGTGCTATTCCTCAAGAACAAGTTGAAGAATATGAAGAAGAGCCGGATGAGTCTATTCAAACTTTCTTTCTGAAATTGACCGAAACAAGGAACAATCTGCTAGCTATTGGGGAGACAATAGCCGATCGTGAGATGGTTCTCACCGCACTTGAGGACTCCCATATGAATGGCAAGTATTCACAACTACCATTCTCAACAATAATACCATTCCTAACTTTGATGAGCTTCTGTCTAGATGTATGCAAGAAGAAACAAGGATGAAGGAATTCGATAATGACGTAAATGTCGCCTATGGTGCTCATTCCCGAAAGAAGAACTCGGTGGTTCTAAGGACAAAGGAAGAACAAGGACTCAAGAGAAGAAGGGTAAATGTTTCACCCGCTATAGGCCTCGGTCACTATGCTAGAGAATGCCCCCTTCAAGAAGGATTCTCCCGATAGTGATGATAACAACAACAACCGAAGGAATGGGAATCGAAGAAATGACAAATCCAAAGGAAAGAGGAAGGCTCACTTTGGTGGAAACAATCAACCTTCTAAAAGGTCCGAAAATACCAGGTATGAGGAGTCTAATGTTGTTGATAAAAGAAATGAGTATATTCTTGTATCCGCTCTCTCACCGCATCTCCGCCCCGACACTATGGATGTCCGGCTAATCGATAGTGGTGCCTCAAGACACATCACCGGATTCAAGGAAGCACTTTCTCGACATGGTTGAAAGGGATACTAATCTAGAAATTATCCTTGGGGGATAATGCTACTTATCCCGTGAAAGGGACAGAGGGACTCGTGACCCTCCACTTGTCTCAAGGACAAGTCCTACGTTTGCAAGATGTACTCTATGTACCTAAACCGAAGAAGAACCTTGTGTCCGTATCCCGCCATGGAAGACAAAGGATTCAATGTAACTTTCTCTCGATGGAAAGGTGCTCATGTGGAAGGAGAGCTTCAAGGAAGCTATCTCAATTGGTTTTAGAGTTGGTACACTCTACCAGAGTTGGAGGAGCTCCGTTGGGAGCTATGACTTGTGATACTATCCGACAAACCGAACTATGGCATCGAAGATTTGGACACCTTCATTACAAGGCCCTTCCCGAAGCAAGGAAGGTGGTGACACGGATGCCTGACTTTGAAAATAATCATGAAGGTGTATGTAAGGGTTGTGTCGAAGGAAAACATACAAGGGGACCTTTCCCCTCAAGTGTCACAAAGACATCCGATATATTGCAACCGGTCCATTCTCGATCCGTCCGGTATGTTGCCCGTAACATCCCCTCGGGGGGGGATGTTCTTACTACATGACATTTACCGATGACTTCTCTCGCAAAACCTGGATATACTTCTTGAAGAAGAAGGATGAGGCTTTCATGTGGTTCCGTACCTTCAAAGCCTTGGTGGAAAATATGACCTGAAAGAAGATCAAGATTTTGAGGACCGATAATGGCAATCGAATATGAGTCAAATGAGTTCAAAGACTTTTGCAGAGAAGTCGGCATTAAGAGGGAGACTATCACCGCATATACTCCCCGAGCAAAATGGTGTTGCCGAACGCAAGAATAGGACTATTGTGGAAGCCGCTCGTGCCATGCTATGTGACCAGGGTCTACCGAAGTTTCGTGGGGAGAAGCTACAAATACTGCCGTGTACATTCAAAACCGATGCCCTCATTCCGCTCTCGGACTCCAACACTCCCGAAGAGGTTTTCTCCGGTAAGAAACCCGATGTCTCACATTTTAGAATTTTTGGATGTCCCTGTCTATTTTCATGTGCCGAAAGAAAAGAGAAGTAAGTTGGATGCTACCGGGAAGAAAGGAATGTTTGTGGGCTACAGTGAGACTTCTAAGGCATATAGAGTCTATGTACTCGGTCAAAGGGAAGTAGAGATAAGCCATGATGTCACTTTTGACGAAGATGCTTCCCTCGAAGAAAGTAGTAGATCTTCCAAGATCCTGGAGAAAATCATGAAGAAAGGCCCGGAAATCTGAAGAACCACAGGATGAGACTATGCCCCGATATTGAAGGACCAATGGACCCTATTGATCCATCTCCTTCACTAGGAAAGAGACCATCATGGCTCAGTGGGACACCCTCGAAGATGCCGAGGGTCATGCCGCCCCCAAGGGGGGACATTCCGAGAAAGCAAGAAGCCGTGTAGATACCAAGGGTATCTAGTCGCCATGAGTACTATTGTACAATCCGAACCTCGGATCTTTTGAGGAAGCCGTAAAGCATCAAGTTTGGAAGGATGCTCTGCACGAAGAGTATGAGTCCATAATGAAGAATGATGTCCTGGGATGTGGTCCCGAGACCGAAGGACAAATCCGTTGTCACCGCAAAATGGCTTTACAAGATCTAAACATGGATCCGATGGGAGTGCCGAAAAGTTCAAGGCAAGGTTTGTTGCCCGTGGCTTCTCTCAAAAGGAAGGAATTGACTATGATGACATATTTGCACTCGTGGCACGATATACCACCATTCGATCAATCATAGCCCTTGTCGCTACGCAAGGATGGAGTCTTCATCGATGGATGTCAAGACCGCTTTTCGCATGGTGCAATAAAGGAAGAGGTGTATGTGGAACAACCTCCGGGGATTTGAAGTTCGTGGATCGAGACACTCATGTCTCGCAGATTGAAGAAAGCCCTCTATGGGTTAAAGCAAGCACCCTGGAGCTTGGTACGAGAGGATGGATAGTTACTTGATGAAGCCGGGCTTCACTCGAAGTAATGCTGATCCGAACCTTTACTTCAAGGTTGTGCAGAGAAGCCTCTCATTCTAGTGTCAGTATGTGGACGACCTCTTCCCGACAGGGTGCTAACCCTCTCATTCATCAATGTAAGAGGGAGCTCGTCGCTGAGTTCGAGATGAAGGACCTAGGATTGATGCACTACTTCCTAGGCCCTGAAGGTCCGGCAGAGACTGGAGAGATTTTCCTTTCTCAAGGAAAATACATTGTGAAGCTTCCGGAGAGATTTGGGATGGTGGATCGTAAGTCCGTGTCGACACCGATGGAACTCAACTTTAAGAAGTTGAGTGGCGCGCCACTCGGGCCTATCTTGGCCAATCCTACCGAGTATCGTCAACTCATAGGGAGCTTTGATGTTCTTAGTGAACACCCGACCGGATATATGTTTTGCGTGCTGAACACTTTGAGTCAACGGATGGTTGAGCCTCATCACTTTCATCGGGTTGGTGCCAAGAATCTTTTGAGATATCTTTGGGGCACGATAAACCATGGGCCGAGATACACCGCCGGGAGTGTGATACTCCGTGGATATACCGATGCCGATTGGGGCGGCAAGGTGGTGGATCGTAAGAGCACATCGGGATGTCGCTTCAATCTTGGTTCTCGCTTCGATCTCATGGATGAGCAGGAAGCCGAAGCTCTGTGGCTTTGAGCACCGCTGAGGCCGAATACATTGTCGCTAGTATGGCCTCGTTGTGAAGCGCTTTAGCTGCGAAGCTCTTTAGTGAGTCGTTTGGACATGTGCTAGATACCACCGTGATACTCGTGATAATCGCAGTGGGATTCGTATGACCGAGAATCCCGTGTTCCACGACCGATCCAAGCATATTGATATCGTGTACCACTTTATCCGAGATATGGCACAACGAGGCGCCGTAAGGCTCGATCATATAGGAACCGATGAGCAGTGTCGCGGATATTCTCACTAAGCCCCCGGGGGAAGGTCAAGTTCCTAACCTTCCGTGAGAGTCTTGGTGTCGTGGAAAGACCCTATGATGTGGGTCCCGTTGGACGATGAGCTCGGGAGCCTCGGGGGGCTTTGGGGGATAGCTTCTCGGGAGCTATAAGCACTCATAATGCTTCGCCCCCACCTTTGTGATTATTGAGTCGGTTCGCCTCTCATTTATCTCGTGCCCTCAGTATGCATCCTACCCATTGAGTTCGTGGCTCATGGGAAGTACCTCTCATTTGGCCAATGAGGTGGGGAAAAGCTAGAGACTATTAGCAAAGACCGATGGACGCATCGGAGATTGCCGTACTCTCTATCTAGGATGGCACGGTCCAACCACTTGATCTCGGGATCAAGTTTAGTGAGGTCCGGGGACCTCTCGCCTCGACTTCGGGTCGATGAACCAACTTTGGGTTGGTTGGATACTCTTCATGAGTTTGATAGAGGTTTTTCGAACCTCCGGGACCGATTATGTCGGGCTAGGGGATGATGTCTTTGTAGATCGACTCCACTTCGCTTTCGAAATAAAGAGGCCGACAAAGCAAGTTACGGCGGGATGACGCACGATGTTTGATAGCACCGATGGATGGAGTTCTCCCTAGTTGAGAGGGGAGTGTTAAATTTGGACAACTAGGTCCAAACTCCATGTTATGATGCTCGCATTAAGAGGCTAATATTTTTTGTTGGATTCCTCTTTCTGGAGAGGTGTAAAATCCATATATAATATGTCTTAATCCGATGAGCGTAACATTTATTTTGAATTTATTATTCATAATAAATTATATGTGCGAGTCGGCCTTAAGGTTTCACACCCCCAAAGCAGATGTGTCACACACCCCCAATGATGGATATAAATACGAGCAAAGTTGGAGAGCATTTCATCACAACACAACACACATCTTCTTCTTTCATCCGATGTAGTACGAGCTCCTTAGAAGACATTTCCAAATCTCACACGTGTGAAGAAGAAGGACGAATTTCGTACGGCCGAATCGAAGGACGAGTTGCCGCAGCCTAGGGTTTTTGCAGAAGGTTTGACCGACGTTGACTTTGGTCAACGCATGGTCCAATTGGGCTGAAATTTGGTGAGAATTTCGATTTTGGAAGGCCGTCATCGTTTGGCACGTAAATCGAGGTCAAAGGGTTGACCAATCTGCGCCGCATTGACTTTCTTAGCTTGCCGCCCCTGCGTTGACTTTTTTCAGAGAGCGTTGACTTTTTTTGGAGTTGACTTGGGTTGACTCGTTTGCCGATTGGGGGACTCGTTGTGACACATTCGGGTTGGTCGACCAAGGAGACTTTCGCTGGTTGAAGCATCCCGTTGACCGCCGTAACGCACCACCACATTTTCCTGTTTCTGATTTGTCTTCTATAAGATCCACATATATGTTCTATCTGCATTTTACTTAACTATTTGTATGATTGCTGTGAGAAAAGTAAAGTTGCTCCAAGCATAGAACATCTACTAAAATTTACAAAGACACATCGGGGGAGGATCAGGAGATCGATTTCTCAGGTGAGCAACGCAGAGTGGCCGGAGAGATCATCGAGGAGATTCTTGCAGTGAGGGGCAAAGATAATTTCTGGTTGGAGAGTTTTTCCTGAGTTGGGGATACATCGCAGAGAAGGCAGAGAGAGAACCAGAAGAGGCAGCGTAAGGGCTATGTTGGGCAGCGCAAAGCCACGTAGAGGCAGCGCTAAGCCTCTAAGGAGATCCGTTATTTTGCTGAGGATCAGATCAGATCCAGTGCCAGGAGTCGGGGTGTCAGACCGGAGGTCCAGAGGATCAAGCATCCAGCCAGCAGAAATATCAGCCGAAGGGAGTGATGCAATCCCCAGTAGTTGTGACGCAAAGTTGCTCAGAGGCAGCTTGGGGGTTGTCAGTTCAGGGTCAGATCAGTGTCGGATCTCCAGTGTTAGTGTGAAGTAATCCTCACTATATTTCTGCCAATCAAGTTCTCTGTTGGATAGCCAGATTTGGGCATCCAGATTGTATTCAGAAATTACTGCTTAATAATACAAACCTCAGCTGCTGCACTAGTTTTCCCACATTGGGTTTTTCCGGGGACATTAGTCCAAAAATAGCGGTGTCATATGTGTGTTTATTTCTTCTTGCTCAGTTCTTGTTTCCGCATATAATTTTTTATGTAGTGAAGGTTGCAATGTGATGTATTCAGTGTTTGTCGTAGAGAAACTGCAGATAAATTGTTAAGTAAAATTAACAATTAGGAGAATATTTTCCAATCGCTGCAATAGGATTCCAGTTTTAGGAATTTTCACACGGTTTCAGAGCACAGGTGAAGCAAGAGAGTAGAGCCGAAAGAGCCAACGTTGAACAGAAGACGGAGATCAAAGAGTTGCGTAGGCAGCAGATCGAATCCCCAGAGAGATTGCGCAGTCCAAACCAGGAGGGCAAGATTCTCGAGGAAAATCTCTCTCTGAGTGAGTCGACAGAGAGGTAACATCTCCAGTTCATGGTTTGTCAACGACAGAAGAAGCAGCGCAGCAGCAGATTCAGCACAGAGCAGTCTTTAGGTGGGACGCAATTTTTTGCTGCAACAATTGTTGATGCAGAAAGCGTCAGAAGAAGCATACTAAGGGGATTCTAACCTCAGAGAATTTCTTGTCCAAGAAATTTTGTTTTCTCGTGCAGAAGCAACAAAAACCGAGTTTTATTTGGCTCACTCCAGTAGGGCATGCATAGAGCTAGCTGCGCAGAGGATTAGAGGCAACGTTCAACATTTGGTTGGGTGAGATGGCAGCCACCGAGTTGCGTGGTCAGGATCGGTTGGAGCGTGCCTCCAACTATGTAATCTGGAAGGCAAGGATCTCCTTCCTTCTAGATGAGCATGATCTCAAGACCTTCATCAACAGTGTGGTAGTTGTCCCTGCAAATCCAAATCCATTGAAGGCCTACAAGAAAGATATGGAAAAATCCAAGAGATTGATCCTCGACAAAGTGAGGGATCATATTGTTTGGCACATTTCTGGCAAAGGGATTGCCAAGGAGATGTGGGATGCATTGGCTACGCTATACCAGGGGTCTTTCGAGCAACAGAAGATGTTCTTAGAGGAGAAGATGAGATCCACGAGGATGTAGAAGGAAGAACGCATAGATCTGTTCCTGCCGAAGCTTCAAGATGTTCGAGATCAACTGGCAGCTAGCTATAGGGTCCGCACCTCAGGCCAGAGATATGGTTAGATTGGCCCTAAATTTTGTTTCCAAAGACTGGTAAGTCTTTGTCCATATTATCCTGGGCAAAGAGAAGTTGTAGGATTGGGAAGCGTTGTGGACAGATCTTCATCAGGAAGAGATGTGGAGAGACTTAGTCAAGTGCAAGCTTAATGGCAGTAGCTACTAGCAACAGTGGGACGAAGCCCAAGGAGGAGGAGGAGAACGCAGCCCTTGCATCAAAGGGGCAGCAGGAGCAACGGAGGCGGAAGAAGGACGTCTCAAAGATCAAGTGTTTCGATGTGGTGAGTTTGGTCACTACGCTACGCACTGTCCTCTCAAGAAGAAGGACAAGGATGAGAAACATGATCCGCAGGCTGCAACCGCGAGGATCGAGAAGGAAGAGTTTGCTATGATTTCCCACATATCTCCACGGGAGATTTGGTGTGATCTAGAACTGTAGCTCAAAAGAGCTGCAATTGGGCAGGATCCTTGAGGAGTCCACCTCTTGGATCAATAACTTGCTATGAGAGCCGATATCAAAAGTAGCAGGATGGACTAGTGTCAATTCGTGTAGAGGAGTGTCGAGTGACAAAATAGTGGCTAGAGAGCGCCAGAGATTGAATAGCGCAAAGAATAGTTGGCAGTAGTGTAGTTGGCACAGTGCAGAGTCAGCAGCAGCGTAGAGGCTTCAGAGGGTCATCGCAGAGACTAGCAGCAGTGATATCTTCAGTATCAAATGCATCATGTTGAACACTTAGTTCAGTATTTTGGATGTTTTTCCTAATGCAACAGCAACAGAGTTGCAGTGCAGATGCAGTTGGAAGCAACATGCGGGGTCAGCAGCAGCGCAGTAGTTGGTGGGCAGTGATGTCAGACATCAACAACGCAAAGGGAGATGTTACAGAGTCAGGGTGATGCTACAGCAGGATGCATTACTAGAGCACATTCCTCGCAAAGAGGGAGTGTTGATTTCTGGTAGCATCAGATGTGATCTAAGTCTCAAAATTTGCAGGGAGACTTGGACACATGTATTCCAAAATACCCAGAAATCGTTTTGGGAAATTCCACCCGGATATGGTTTTATTAAAACAATTAATTATTTTTAATGGAAGCCTAAGTCTAAACTTAGGGAATTAAAATAATTGAAGTGTATTAATAGAACTGGGAGTGAATCTTTTAGAAAAAGACGAAGATCAAATCAAGTTAATCTTAGCCCTTGATTATGTTTTAATCTGGGCCGTTGATTTCTCAACAAGAAGATTATAAGGACTTCGATGGGCATTTGGAAGACACATCGGGAGAGGATCAAGAGATCAATTTCTCAAGTGAGCAGCGCAGAGCAGTCGGAGATATCATCAAGGAGATTCTTGTAGTGAGGGGCATAGATAATTTTCGGTTGAAAAGTTTTTCTTGGGTCGGGGATACATCGCAGAGAAGGCAAAGAGAGAACGAGAAGAGGCAGCGTAAGGGCTACATTGGCCAGTGCAAAGCCATGTAGAGGCAGCGCTAAGCCTCTGAGGAGATCCGCTATTTTGTTGAGGATCAAATCAGATCCAATGCTAGGAGTCGGGGTGTGAGACCCGAGGGCCAAAGGATCGAGCATCCAGCCAGCACAAAGATCAGTCGGTGCGAGTGACGCAGTTCCTAGCAATTGTGACGCAAAGTTGCGCAGAGGCAGCTTGGGGCTCAATTCAGGGTCAAATCAGTGTCGGATCTCCAGTGTTAGTGTGAAGTAATCCTCACTATTTTTCTGCCAGTCAGATTCTCTGTTGGATAGCCATATTTGGGCATCCAAATTGTATTCAAAAATTACTACTTAATAATACAAACCCTCAGTTGTTACACCGGTTTTCCCACATTGGGTTTTTCTAGGGACATTAGTCCAAAAATAACGGTGTCATTTGTGTGTTTATTTCTTCTTGCCCAGTTCTTGTTTCCGCATATAATTTTTTATGTAGCAAAGGTTGCAGTGTGATGTATTCAGTGTTTGTCGTAGAGAAATTGTAGATAAATTGTTAAGTAAAAATTAAAAAATTCAGTGAATATTTTCCAGTTGTTGCAATAGGATTCCAATTTAGGGACTTTCATAGTGCGAAATCTTGGAGGCTGAGTTTTTTCAGTGGGGTTCTAGAAGGTCAGAGGGGGTTCTAGAAAATTTCTCCAAATTATTTTACCAATAGATTATTCTCTAGAGGATTGCCAGTAAGGCATCAAGATTATTGTACTCATACTTTACTGCTGCATAATAATAAAAATAAACCCTCATCTGTTGCATCGGTTTTCCCTTCGAGGTTTTTCCGAGGACTATTTGACCAAAAATTATTGTGTCTATTTTATTATGTTCGTGCATCTATTTTCTCAGTTCCAGCATTTTATTTAGCTTCCGCGGAATTTAAATGTGAAGAATTGTAGTGTGATTTATTTGGTATTAATCAGAAAATTAATAAACTGCTAAGTTCTAACTAGTTAGAAGTGTAAATTCCAGTTGTTGCAATTTAGGGAAATTTCACAGCAAGTCCAGCACACAGAAGAAGAAACCGAGACCTCTTTTTGTCAAGGAATACAACCTTCTCACTCCCAAAACTTAGCCACCACAAGCATATACGCCTAGCCACAGTTATGATAATGGTTTCGGTCTCCTGGTCAAGGCAACTCGATGCTTTTAGTAGGAGAAGTCGTCCAAAGAGATAGTGTGGTTCCATGTCCTTCTCTTCACAAGAGAACTCAACCCAAAAGTACAGGGAACTCTTCCAACTTCAAGAGCAAATAGTTGGTCCCTTTTGCTATTCGAACCCACCAGCTAATAGACTAGGAAACTCGACTTCTTTATGGGTATTCTCCCAATGAGATAATACCCAAGATCTGGCCATGGCTTCAACCTGTAAGAAGATAAATGCAAAAGACACAGTGAGGAAATCAATTGATAAAACCTCTTCTAGCTCAAACTCCATTAAGCGCAGTAATGAAATCTGAATGATCTCACTCTCTTGAACCAACTAGGGTGTTTAGTTTCAACATCGATGTTAGCTATGGTGGCTAGGGTTCTCAAACTCTAAGCTCCTTCTCCAAAACTCTCTAGGAGCTCCTTTTTATCAAAACACAAGTGAATGAATCAAAAGAGACCCTCTCCTTTCCCCTTTTATAACTCACTTACCTTTTCCCTCCAATTAAACATTAAAAGCACCTTTCCCTTATTTAATAAAGTGACTATTATTAACTAATTAAAGCCACTTTTAACCCCGGAAAATGCTTAATTCACCTTCATGGTCACACCGACCATCCAAGGCCTCTTTTTATCATTTTATCATTCTTCCTTGCAGACCTTTTCGCCCTGATTCCAACGAGCTATTACAATAAGGTGTTTCTCCAAGTAATCAACATGAAACAACACCTTAAGCGTAATTAATTTAAATATGTCTATTAATAACTCTATTTTACGAAAATCATCGAAATGCAACGAAACCAAGAGAAAACCGTGCAGAGTTGATCCTGATGATGAAATATGGTAACTTATCCTAGTCAGACCCATAAAAATCCTCTAAAACCCTTCGGGCCCACCAATGGAGTAATCCTACTCCTATGACCGATCTAACACAAGCTCTGGAAATCCCTACTAGCCACATCACAAGGTAATCCAAAATTTGACAACATTACAGTCTCCCCTCCCCAAAATTGTTTGTCCTCAAGCAATGTCTTCGCATGTTGCTCCACAAGCTGATCCAAAGTAATACCAGGGTAACAAACCATCATGATCATCGTGAAACATTCCTTGCTCCACACACTCCCCAACAAGGCATAGGCACCAAAGGCCCTCTCCATACTACCAATAAGTAGAGCATCTAGAAAATGCAAAATCTTTGCCATCTCCTCGAGAAGCTGCTTAATTAGAAAACCAAACTCATGTACCTCAAGAGTGAATTCCTGAAAGTACAATCCAACTACTGCTGAAAAGGGTCCTCGCCCACATAAACTAACCAATGCTACCTCTAATACCATCAACAAATCATTGAGAAGTGAAATGCCCTCCACCAAACTGAAGTCAACTAGAAAAGTTGAGTGATCTTACCCTGTAAAGACTACTAGCTCATCCATAATGGTAGTTGAGTTGCCAAGACCTGTAATGTCAAGGTCCCATGCTTGTCTCAAAAGGAGACTGCCATGTTTTCGTTGCGCCACTTTGATCATAATTAACTGTTGCGGCGAAGGACTACTAAATATTGGCGCCAATCCATGCCTCATCTCTAATCCTTGTATGCAACCAATAGATGGACACCATGTATCATGAATCAGTCCTATCCCTGCTAAACTTTGTTGCTCCCCCAGACCACATAGCAGACTTTGTTATGCCATCTCCTGGTGATGTACCCAATTACTACCTGGAGCCCACACGACCTCCCGTAAAAGAGGTCTACCGTCCATTGTGCCCCTTGCTCGTACAATGCTTTGAAATGTCCTGTCGAAGGTGTGTCATGCAGCTCTCTCCTTATCATTTCCCCAAGTGTGCACTCAAGGGCAGAACATATTCTACCTCTGCAGTAGGTCATGTCGTCCCTAATACTGTATCTGTTAACTGGTGCTCTGATCATATGCATCCATTGGGAAGTCATTCCCCTGTCAATGATGCATTGTGTCTCACCAAACTATCTTAGGTGACCCCCATGTGTCCTGTTATATGTGATAAGGGCATCAAAAAACAACAACAGAAGCCTCTACAACAGTATGTAGGATTGGAAAGTGATAGATGTGTGGGTCAATCCCAAGCGAATGATCAAGAACCCATACGGATACCCAAAGGCAATCCTGCGAGTATCTTGTTCTTCGACTCTGATCAGGGGATGTTCCAATTGAAGATCAATCTTCGAGGAATGCAATGCTTCCTGACACTCATCCATCCACTCATCGATCCTGGGTAAGTCAGGTCCACTTGTATGCCTAATGTCCCAATCAATCGGTCTCCTCAAAAGCAATGCTCTAAGATCCCGTTGTGCAACACCATACACCACTACATACAACCATGCATCATTCTTCTCCTTTGCATACCAATGCACACCACAATATATCTTTATACATCACTAGATACCACTGCCTGTTGATATGCCACCCTGTTTCGTCTGGTATCCCACATGTGCTAATGTATTTGTCACTCTGCTAGTGAACCCACCATGATGTGAGTCATATCTCTTCGTCTGTCCTGGCAGACCTGAGTGGCATAACTCCTCACGTGCTAATGGTGATGTCACTGTTTCGTCGATCCTCGGTGGCTCTTGTGCCCAATACATCAATGGAAGTGCATCATATTCATGCAATGCCCTGCTTGGTGCCATACCAATGCTCTCCCATTCAAATAACTCCTGCCTGCAACCCCGCACATGGACGATGTGCCAGGACATCTCCTGGAGTCTAATCATAAACTAACTAGCCACTAGCGTTGATTGGAACTCCCCTAAAGAATGTGTGTGCTCGGTCACTGGGTCAACCATCCCACCACCACTATAGTCATCCTGCATCTCTGGAATATAATGGAAAGTCCCACCTAGATCCCAGATGGATATATCCTTGACTAAAACATATATGTCTCCACATCCCATGGGTGCATAATCAAAAACATATGCGACATACCTCTCTACAAGTGCCAGTTCATCTAGGTGCTCCTCATGCTCAATTATCACAGGAGGCTCTTTTATCAAATCATGAGTGCCGCTAACATCCTCTTATGTGATAGTTGCCATAGTTAATCGATTATCTGCTATCGAGCATGAAGAATGCACATAAGTCAACTCCATACAAAGTTACTCGACCTGCAACTTTGATTATTGAAGGGCCATCCCATTGCTCTTCAAGGATTTCAGGGAAATCTCAAGCTCATGAGTAAGCATGTCAACTTCCTCCCTTTTCCCTACTAGTGCATCATGATATATCTCAGCAAGCATGAGTAGGTGATCTCTATATGAAAGGTGTAGGTAGTTGGATTTCGTTTCTACCAATGCCTTTCTAAGAGCCTGAATATTTGCAAGTGAAGGCTCTCCTCCCAAACCATCATGTGTCACTGCACTTCTCCAGCAATAATTTGCCACCAATGCCTGTGTATCATCATAATGTCTCGTGGCTGCCATAATCTTGTTTGCGTTCATCTTTAATTGGTTTTCCAAATTATGGGCACAAGTAGCTTATGAGCAACATTTACTTCATCAACAGATGGGTTTGGGTTTGCACCGCTAACGACTCGCATGTCATCATCTTTGCACACCTCTTGGGAATCGTCATTAACTGTTGTAGCCTCATAATATTCTTTGTACTCATCATCTAACTCAACAATCTAACTAAGTGACAACAAGCACTCTGTACCCATTTTTGCCTCTCCTTCATCCCAAACTCTCATACCTGTTGATTTATGGTAGCATCGGATGTGCTCTAACCTTGTAACTTTGTATATAGGCTAAGACACATGTATTCCATAAAACCCAAAAATGGTTTTGGAAAATTCCACTTAGAGATGGTTTAATTAAAATAATTAATCGTTTTCCTAAGTCTAAACTTAGGGAAACTAATTAATTAAAATGTATTAATTAAACTAAGTGTGAATCTTCTAAATAAAGTCATGGATCACCTCCAAGTTAATATTAGCCCCTGATTATGTTTTAATCTTGGCCGTTGAAGGTTCAACAGAAGAATATAAGAAGGAGGGTGAGGGGCCTATGGAAAACACATCAGACGGAGAAAGAATCAAGAGTTCGATTTCTTCAATGGAAGGAAGAATCGAAGTGATTCTCATTTGCAGAGAGGGGAAGGTGAAATCTCCAAGAGGGAGAATTTCTGAAGCATAGAGAGTGCATGAAGAGGAGTGAGAGAGGAGACAAAGCATCAGCGCAGAGTTACCCTAGCAACAATTACATTGGGCCAGCGTAGAGAAGCAGAGGGAGTTTCGATTTCTGTTGGAGGGGCAGCTGAGGGTTCATCCGGTTTCAGGAGGACAGTTCTGGAAGGAAGGGACACTCTAGTCTCATACAGCAGCAAGCATAGAAGCAGCCAGGACAAGCAGCAGCAGTGACGCAGTCACTGCGCAGTAATCACGCAAAGCAAGTCAATGTGGGTGAAAGGTCAGTGTCGGAACTTCGTGGCGATGCGAGAATTGTCTCACTCGGCCTTTTCTCATCAGAATCCTTCAGGTGATTGATTGACATTTACAATCACACATTTGTACTCGGAATTTATGCATAATAAATAAACCCTCAGATCTGCTGCACCGGTTTTCCCACATTGGGTTTTTCCGGGAACAATTGTCCAAAATAACTGTGTCTATGTGTGATTACTTGTGCTATTTTTATATGTGATGTGAAGTCTGTAGCATATTTTATTTTGCTATTTAACACAAGAGAAATGTTAAATAATTGTGTTTGACAATGCAATAGAAGAAATTCAATAAGTAGTTGCAGTAGAATTCTCCATTATAGAATTTTCACATGGTATCGAAGCTGTCAGATCCAAAGGAAGCAAGGTCAAAAAAGGGACTGCGTAAACCAGGCTTCAGAGGGGACGCAGCACAAAGAAAAGAAAGCATAGATAAGTATGGCAGACTTAGATGTTTTATCCTCTAGGTTAAAAGAGGATGGTGCATGGCTATCAAGTTCAGTATCTGCGGGAATCTGGTATATTGATAGCTGGGCTTCAGCTCATATGACTGGAGTACGAGAATACTTCTCAAGCTATAAGGAAGAGCAGATGAACTTCCAGATAACTATAACCAATAGCACGAAGTGCACTCCAGTTGGGAAAGGAGTCGTAGTGTTTCAGACGGAAGTTGGAACCAGTGTCAAGATCACGGATGTACTACATGTGCCAGGGCTTGGGATGAATCTAATCTCAATATCCCAGTTGCAGGACAAAGGGTATGACATACACTTTACCGGAAAGAGTATATGTCAAGCATCCAAGTTGGAAGCAAACAAGGCAAACCGGAGTCAGAAGCAACAGACTATATAGGTTGCAGATCGAAACTCCGATGGCACTAGTCAATAGTAATCTCGAGGACAAGAAAGGGTTGAATGAACTTTGGCATAGAAGAATGGGGCACCTGCATCACGGTGCATTGAAGATGCTCAGAGAAACAGTTGATGGGGCACTTGTTCTCAGCACGAAGCATGATGATGTATGCCGAGGGTGTGTACTTGGGAAGTACGCTAAGGCAGTCTTTCCCAAAAGTGAAAACAGGGTAGCAAGCATCTTAGGATCGATACACTCCGATATTTGTGGACCAATGTCCACTAACGCTCTCAAGGGTGGCAAATATTTTGTTACATTCATTGATGATCACTCAAGGAAGACCTGGATCTACTTCCTGAAGACAAAATATGAAGTCTTTGAAAAGTTCAAAGAATTCAGGGCTCTTGTTGAAAACATGATGGGGAAGATGATCAAAACATTGCATTCAGATAATGGTGGGGAATACATAGATGGAGACTTCACAAATTTCTGCGCAAAGGATGGCATCAGGAGAGAGTGGACTACGCCATACAATCCTGAGCAGAATGGTGTGGCAGAATGTAAGAACAGGACGATTGTAGGAGCAGCTAAGGCCATGTTATTTGACCTTGACTTAACCCGATATTTATGGGCTGAAGCCTGCAACGCAGCAGTGTATATCCAGAACAGGACACCTCATAGAGCATTGAGGAAGAAGACTCCTGAAGAGGTTTTCACAGGGAAGAAACTGGAGGTAGGGCATCTTCGAATATTTGGTAGCATGGCACACTGTCATGTACCCAACGAGAAAAGAAGCAACCTTGATCAAACCACGGAAAAGGGGTATCTTGTAGGATACAGTGATACCTCCAAGGCATATAGAATCTATATTCCTGACAATAGGAAGGTTGTGATAAGACGCGATGTTAAGTTCATGGAGGATAGAGCTTTTCAGAAATCACGAGATATGTCGGCTGAGGATCAAATTGCAGAAGTTCCCTTGGTCCAAGAACAGCAGGGGCACCAAGAAGAATAGACAAAAAGACAGACTTTGGTACCAAGGACAAGTACTAAAATTTTCACAGAGGATGATCAGAAAGATACTCACTCCGAGGAGTTGTTGGATTAGGAGGAAGAGTTGAGAGAGCAGCCTTCCACCAGTGGTCAGATCAGCAGGGAAGCTCGGCAAGTACTGAGGGACGCAGAAAACTTTATTGGGACTCCCAGGAATGGGAAGAGACAGCGCAGACCTCCTGACAAGTACCAAGCTTTGGTGACTCAAGTAGAGGAACCTTCCAGCTTCCAAGAAGTTGTTCAGCGCCAAGTATGGGTAGATGCCATGATAGAAGGGTATGCTTCTATCATGACAAATGATGTATGGGAAGTTGTACCCAGACCTCAGAGCAAATCAGTTGTTGGATCACGTTGGATCTACAAGATCGAGTATGCTGCAGATGGTAGCGTAGAGTAGGCAAGGTTCGTGGCAAAAGGGTATGCTCAGATGGAAGGCATTAACTATGAGGAGACCTTCGCACCATTGCCAGATATACCTCCATCCGGACTGTAGTATCCTTAGCAGCATAGATGGGATGGGAGATCCATCAAATGGATGTCAAGACAGCATTCTTGAATGGAAAAATTGAGGAATAGGTATATATCGAACAGCCAAAGGGCTTTGAGACTCATGAAAGGAAGTCTCATGTATGCAGGTTAAAGAAAGCCTTGTACAAGCTTAAGCAGGCTCCGAGAGCATGGTATGGTCGGATAGATAGCTATTTGCAAAAGATGGGATTTGTCAAGAGTGATGCAGATCCCAATCTTTACTACTTGCTAGTAGAGGATGAGCCACTGGTACTAGTACTATATGTAGATGATCTATTTCTCACTGGATCATCTATCCTCATCAAGGATTGCAAACGGAATCTAGAAGTTGAATTCGACATGAAGGATTTGGGGTTGATGCACTACTTCCTAGGATTGGAAGTCTGTCAGAAAGAGGGAGATATATTCATGGGACAGGAGAGGTATGCCTTGGAAATTCTGAAGAGGTTTAGAATGCAGGATTGCAGGCCCATGGCCACACCCATGATCACCAATTGGAAAAAGATAGATGCATCAGAAGATACAGAGGTAGAACCCACGTTATACAGACAGCGCATCGGGTCATTGACGTATCTGGTTAACACCAGACCTGACATTTGCTTTGCTGTCAACACTCTTAGTCAGTGCATGGTGGAACCCAAGAGAGTGCACTAGGCCGCAGCAAGGCACGTCCTGAGGTATGTACAAGGAACAGTCAGATTTGGTATTAGGTATGGCAGAGGAGAGGATGTCAAACTCAGTGGATTCACAGATGCAGATTGGGCAGGAAGCTCAGTGGGCAGGAAAAGTACCTTTGGGTATTGTTCCAGTGTTGGATTAGGAATGGTGTCCTGGTGCAGCAGGAAACAGAAGTCAGTAGCATTGAGCATAGTCGAAGCAGAGTACATGGCAACTAGTACAGCTACATGCGAAGAAATTTGGCTTCGAAAACTTCTTGTGAGTTTATTTAGAAGCAGGATGGAACCAACTAGCATTTATTGTGACAATCAAAGTTGTATCAAACTCTCTGAAAATCCAGTATTTCATGATCGGTCCAAATATATTGACATCAGATGTCATTTTATCAGAGACTGTGTTCAGCGTGGGGCAGTACAACTCCAGTACACTCCCACAGACGAACAAGCAGCAGATTCACTCACCAAGGCTTTGGGGAGAATTAAGTTCACTCAATTCAGGGAACAGCTGGGTATGACTGAAAATCCATTTCAATAAGGAATGGATCCTTAGCGCATTTGAAGGAGGGAGTTGCAATACAGTGGCAGTTGGCAGCAATATGTATAGTCAGCAGTAGTACAGTTGCAGCATTTTTTTTGCAGTGTTGATGAGCAGCATCAACAACACAGCAGGAGATGTTCCAGAAGTCAGAGCAGCACATAGAGTTGTATTGCTAGAGCACTTTCCTCACTAAGAGGGAGTGTTGATTTATGGTAGCATTGGATGTGCTCTAGCCTTGTAACTTTGTATATAGGCTAAGACACATGTATTCCATAAAACCCAGAAATAGTTTTGGAAAATTCCACTTAGAGATGGTTTATTTAAAATAATTAAGAGTTTTCCTAAGTCTAAACTTAGGAAAACTGATTAGTTAAAAGGTATTAATTAAACTAAGTGTGAATCTTCTAGATAAAGTCATGGATCACCTCCAAGTTAATCTTAGCCCTTCATTATGTTTTAATCTTGGTCGTTGAAGGTTCAACTGAAGAATATAAGGAGGGTGAGGGGCCTATGGAAAACACATCAGACGGAGAAAGAATCAAGAGTTCGATTTCTTCAGTGGAAGGAAGAATCGACGTGATTCTCATTTGTAGAGAGGGGAAGGTGAAATCTCTAGGAGGGAGAATTTCTGAAGCATAGAGAGTGCATGAAGAGGAGTGAAAGAGGAGCCAAAGCATCAGCGCAGAGTTACCCTAGCAACAGCTACCTTGGGCCAACGCAAAGAAGCAAAGGGAGTTTCGATTTCTGTTGGAGGGGCAGCTGAGGGTTCATCCGATTTCAGGAGGACAGTTCTGGAAGGAAGGGACACTCTAGTCTCATACAACAGCAAGCACAGAAGCAGCCACGACAAGAAGCAGCAGCAGTGATGCAGTAACAGCATGAGTGATGCAATCAGTGCGCAGTGATCACGCAGAGCAAGTCAGTGTGGGTGAAAGGTCAGTGCCAGAACTTCGTGGTGATGTGAGAATTGTCTCACTTAGACTTTTCTCATCAGAATTCTTCAAGTGATTGTTTGACATTTACAATCACACATTTGTACTTAGAATTTATGCATAATAAATAAACCCTCCGATCTGCTGCACCAGTTTTCCTACATTGGGTTTTTCCGGGGACAATTGTCCAAAATAACGGTGTCTATGTGTGATTACTTGTGCTATTTTTATATGTGATGTGAAGTCTGCAGCATATTTTATTTTGCTATTTAACACGAAAAATGTTAAATAATTGTGTTTGACAATGCAATAGAATAAATTCATTAAGTAGCTGCAGTAGAATTCTCCATTATAGAATTTTCACAATACCAACCTGTTCAAGTGAATCTGTGATAGCTTCATTTTCAACGGGTATGATTTTTCCCAATTTGTCCTGGTAGGTTTGGTCGTGGTCTTCACCTTCAACTACGGGAGCTAATTCTTCTGTATGAGTTAATACCTTTATCTTGTCTTTATTTGAACTATTATTCTCCTTTGGGCTCCCTTCAATCCTTGCTTCCTGGTCCTTAGCTACCTTTTCATCTTTGGATTTGCTAATCTTTTTTTTATTTGTTGTCTTTGATGAAACCCATGCCTCCATCATCTTTGCAAAGGTTTTGTTATAATCTTCAAATTTTTGGGCAAATAGTTCTTCTTGACTTGGAAACATTTTTCCCTTGTTATAATCTACCCTTTAAACCCCAACAGTTGTCCAAGAACATGCTCTGATACCACTATAAAATTCTCTTGTAAAAATACCTCTGTTATGCCAATAATTTTTTGAGTATAGTTTGAAGTGTTGTTATTGGGAGATTTTGTCAACTGTTACGTGACGAACATGCTTTAGGTGATTTTCAAAATTTTTGTTTCCAGGACAATTTAAATGATGCATAAACATGTACCAACCAGACTTTTAAAACAAACTTATACTACTTATATCGAATCCAGAGATTTACACATTGTTGATATATGAAAATAGCACCAACAGAAAAGTATTTTCTCGCTCAAAATATGAATGCACAGCGGAAAGATAAGAAAGAATGAACCCGGTAAATACACCAGCAAGCAGTCATGGCACAATATTTGAATTTGTTGATAGATATCAGCTTCCCATTGTTAAGTACATACCCAGAAATTAGTCCCTACTACTTCGTTTTCTTGCCAAGATATGTTACAGGACCCCATCTAAGGCTGATATGTATGCAGAGGGATATCATGTTCATTCTCCCACTTCTGAAGTGACTAGATTCGATCAGAAAATAACACAGGCTCCAAACTTCACTCGCTGAGAGCAACACGTTTAGCTAGGAGACTCAGAACTCAGACTCAGCAAGGTGATAACCTGGTTCAGCAAGTCCAGCACACAGAAGAAGAACCCACAGCCTCTTTTCTGTCAAGGAATACGACCCTCTCACACCCAAAACTTAGCCACGACAAGCATATACGCCCAGCCACAGTTATAATAATGGTTTCGGTCTCCTGGTCAAGGCAGCCCAATGTTTTAAGTAGCAGAACTCATCCAGAGAGATAGTGTGTCTCCGCGTCCTTTTCTTCACAACAGAACTCGAACTAAATGTACAGGGAACTCGTCCAACTTCAAGAGCATATAGCTGTTCCCTTTTGCTATTCGAACCCACCAGCTGATAGACTAGGAAACTTGACTTCTTAATGGATATTTTCCCAATGAGATAATACTCAAGAACTGGCCATGGCTTCAACCTGTAAGAAGATGAATGAGAAATATACAGTGAGGAAATTAACTGATAGTAACTCTTCTAGCTCAAATCTCCTGCAATTTTTTTATTCCATTAAAGCGCAGTAGTGAAATCTGAGTGATCTCACTCTCTTGAACCAACTAGGGTGTTTAGTTTCAACACTGAAACTAGCAGTGGTGGCTAGGATTTCTCAAACCCTAAGCTTCTTCTCCAAAACTCCCCAAGAACTCATTTTCTCAAAACACAAGTGAAAGAATGAGAAAAGACCCTCTCCTTTCCCTTTTAATAACTCACATACCTTTTCCCTCCAATTAAATATTAAAAGCACTTTTCCTTTCTTTATTTAATAAAGTTACTTTTATTAACTAATTAAAGCCACTTTTATCCCCAGAAAATGCTTAATTCGCCTTCATGGTCACATCAACCACCCAAGGCCTCTTTTTATCATTTTGCCCTGTAGACCTTTTCTCTGCGATCCAATGAGCTATTACACTAAGGTGTTTCTCCAAGTAATCATCCTGAAACAACACCTTAAGCGTATTTAATTAAAATATGCGTATTAATTACTTTGTTTTACGAAAATCATCGGAATGCAACAAAACCAAGAGCAAACCGTGTGGAATTGATCTTGATGAAGAAATATGGTAAGCTATCCCAGTCAGACCCATAAAACTCCTCTAAAACCCTTTGGGCCCACCAATGGAGTAATCCCGCTCTTATGACCGGGCTGACACAAGCTTAGGAAATCCCTCCTAACCACATCACAAGGTAATCCAAAATTTGGGGACACTACAAGAGATCCTCCAGACTCTCTATATAGGTAATGATATCGTCTTCTGATCTCATAATATGTGGGGCACTGAAAAATGAAGTGCATCTTAGTCTCCAACTAGTGTAGGTGACACAATTGGCAAACCCTATCAGATCGTGGTATATGGTGATTTGTCTCCACCTGAAGCCAATGGGACCCAACTTGAAGCTAACCTAGTGGGATCCTGACTGAGTGCATCCAGTGTTGGCGAGTATAACGGGGGCAAGCGATGAGGGCATCTTACAGCTCCAAAAAGTGCTCTAGATAGAAGGACATCTTTCATCCAAGGCTCATCGAGGGGGATGTCCAAGTGACTTGAATATATAATCCGTAGATATCCTCTCTAATGGCCCGATTCAGTATCTGTCAAGTCGATAAGGGATGTGTTGGTCTGTTAAGGGAGAAACTAAATGGAAGATGGCACTCTAGGGAGATAGTCATTGACTGAAGGAGCTGAGATGCCTCTGTGAACCATCCATGTGCACGACTTGAGTGGCTATCCGAAGCGATGGCCTCGGAAGAATAAAGTGCAAGATAAGGGTATCTCTCTCTCTCAATAGCTCTCTCTCAGTAGCAAAGTCTTTGTAAGCCCCGACTTTGTGGAGGAACGAGACCAAGAGGAAAAGGACCTCAAGTCAAAATGCGCGAACCCCGAACTCTACCTAAATTATGGGTTGTGGAACTATCAGTTTGCAGTGTATGATATGTTGGAGAAGTAAGGTTTGGACTCTCTCTATCGTGGCCCAATCTGACTGTAGTAAATCGGGTCCCCAAATCTCAAAACCATAGAGGACCATGGGTCTAATAATGGCCTCCATGACGTGTAGCTTGGACAAGATGTCCTGGAACTATGCTTAGAAGCATTTTCCTTTGTGAGGACTAGGGAGTCGTAACCATTACTGACTCGAGGTTGGAGTGCTTGCCGCATACCAAATCTAGGCCATGTGAATTGTACCCCCAAGAAGGTGTAAGATGTGATCTCAATCTTTGTCCCACGGTAGTAGAAGTGTAGGTATGCAATTGTTCTTCAAGGCATTGAAGATCAAAACCTTGGTTTTACCCAGGTTGACCTTCAACTATCGAACATCACAAAAATTGGCCAACACGTCAATCTATCTCTGTAATCCCTCAAGAGTAGAGGCTAACAACACCAAGTCATCAGAGTAGAGGAGCAAGGAGATCAAAACATGGTGCAGTAGGTAGTCGTTGCCCTCTTGTGTGTGCTCATGCAAGAAAGGCTCTAGCACATCAATACAAATCCCAAAGAGAGTTGAAGAGAGGGTACACCCCTACTTCACTCCAATGGTACTATGAATGAAGTCTGAAAGACCATGGGCCATCTTGAGGCACCCCGAGAATGACACATAGACTCTCATGATAATTGTTAAGAGGGTCTCTGACATGCCCATGTCACAATCTCTGGAATAATGCCTCACTTGGAACCATGTCAAAAGCTTTCTTGAAGCTTATAAAGCAACTGCAAACCCGTGAAGAGCAATGTCAAGCCTCCTCAATAATGGCTCGGAGGGTGATGATGCGATCAATCGTCTAGTAGTCTAGGTAGAAGCTTGCTTGTCCTCTAGCTCTGAGATGTCAATTCTCCAATTCCTCAGAAAGCCATTGGTGTATAATTGCGGAATAAACCTTGGAGAATGTCTAGCACACCATGATACTTCCGTAGATATCTAGATCAGCGTTGCTCCCATATTTGTGGATCGAATGGATGATATGTCTTTAAGGAAAGAGAGTTATAGGAGAGTTTTAGTGTGCGATATGTCCATGCTTTAGTGACTGAAGCAAATATGTGTCAGTGATAGACACATGCAACTGAGAAGAGTTGTGGGATGTGAAACCCTGGTTGATCCAATAAGTGGAGATTGAAGCTTGATCATTGAGTTGCAATAATGGCCATTCCCAATATGCGAAAGAGACCCCTGTTGGAGTGTGCCTCTAAATTTGTGTTATGGAAGTGCAGCCTGCAAAACCTCTTGGAAACAGCGAAAACTTTGGCACCTTGTGAACAATTTCACTAAGAAGTTAGATACTCACTTTGCAATGGTGTCTAGCCTTTCCACATGTTATAGCCCAAATCTGCCTTAGGCTGAAGGAAGGCGGGATTCAGGGTAACACCAAACCACGCTCAGTCTGGTAGCTAGCCCTACCAGAACAGGAGAGGGCTCTCTCCGGGTCAATCTCAGTAAAAATGTATCAATAGACCGTGAGATGACTGAAATGAGTGCTAATTTTAGGCTAGGTATATTAATCAAGGAGTTTGGAATGATTTTTAGGGTTTTTTGTTGGAAAAAGGGAAAGGCAGTTTTGGGCTTGGGGATGAGGCCAAATTCTTGCAGAGTTCAAGTTGGGGCAGGGAAGGCAATGGCTTTGATGTCTTAGATTCAATGAATGGATAGAAAAGACTGCCGAGGAGCTGAAGAGGGCAAGAAGGTGCAAGGATCCTCTTCAAACGGAGGAAAACATATAAAACTAAACAAAAGTTTAAGGCAGAGCACCAGCAAACTAATGAATTCTACCTTAGTTACTCATTTGTTTAATTCAGAAGCAAAGAGAAGGGAAATGGCATACATATAACATTAATGAAACTTACAATTACATGGAGAAAAACACCATCAAAACTCAGAGCCACAAGGATCCCAACAAGTGCTGCAAAACCCTGGTCTTTCCTTTGCCAAAAATGCAGAAGTGTATGTACAATGAGGTTCCAAACTATTCCCAAGTATCCAACCCTGAAAATGTCTTAGAAAATACAATATATAGACAAGTATAACCCCTTCCCATGCCTCTAGGGGTCGAGCTCATCCTCCTAGGAGTTGTTTCAACAATTCTAAACTAGGAACTGAAATATAGGCAATCAAACAACTTGCCTCTATATGCTAGGAAACTGATCCATTCATTTAATTTTCACTTTTTAGTGAATGAATTCTCTAGAACAAGTAAATATGTGCCAAAATTACATCATAGTCATCAAATTACATCAAGGTAGATCAATAGTTACATCAAAAAATAAAACTAGTCAAAACTGGGCGAATTTCTGCGCTGAAGAGTGAAAATGAGGCCAAATTTCTCAATGCGTCGCGCCACTTTGGAGCCGATTTTGAGGCACTTCCCGAAGTCCAAATTGAGCTCATGATAGCTCGTTGGAAAGCCCTGCCTGTCTACTTTCCAACCCAAGTGGAATTTCTGGATTTGGATGTCATTTGCCCCTCCAAAACTTCAATCTCCCAAGACTGGTTCCTGTGTGTGCAAAAAGTGGCAGAAATGCCATTTTCAAGGTGTTTTTGACCCTTTAGGCCACCCAGAACTTGATGAAATCTCTCAGCCATTCCTGAGCATGCATAATTTATCATAACAAACCCAAAAATATCAAGTTTTCCTCCAGAAGATCTCTCAAACGTAAGCACGTGCAAGGTGGCGCGACGCGTCGGGCAGGAAAATCTGTTTTGTGACCCAAAAAATTCAAAATGACAAAATTTTCTCCAAATTCCTTGAAATTTGGACTGAAGGTCCCTCATCAAGTGCCATGTTCAGCCAAAGAAGCTTCGGCCAATATTTGGAGTCGATCATGCGTTTTGCGACGTTTCAGTGTCCTCCTGGTGCATGCAGTTCAGTGGCGGAAATCACTGTCTTGTTCCTAGGATGTATCGGTGTCCGTCATGATGTTGCAATGTGTATGACGAGTGTATGTTTGGTCGGTTGAAAATAATAAATGAGGGCTTGGCGTCTGTTTTCAATGCCAAATGTGCCAAGGGAAATGAGGGACTGTGAGGAATATGGGACAGTGGGAAAGTGGACTGTGGAGTTTGTCAAGTGAGATTTGAAATGTGTTAACAGTCACTTGACTGTATTTAGGAATCTGGGATTTGGGTATTTGTTGCAAATGATATGGGAGAGGGGAAAAATGATAGGGAATGGTAGGTTTTAGGATAGGGAAAATATGATTTAGGCACAAGTGATATGAGTGATAAATGGGATTATGAGGGAATAGGAAAGGGATATAAGTGGTTTGGTAGGTTAGGGCATAAGGGATTTGACTATAATGATAGGATTATGAAAGGGAAAGGGATCACAGGTGAGAAATGGAGACTTGGCACCAAAATTACAATTGCAAAACACCAATTTCAAACCCTAAGAGCAGTCTTGACCAAATGAGAGGGTTTACACTTTCAATCATTCAAATTCTTATAACCAATCTTGAACCCACACCAAACACCGTTTAATAGCACATAGAAGATGAGTCGAACTTACATGGAGTGAGGAAAAGTGACGAAAGCTGAGTTGATTTGAATTTTTATGGAGAAATGATGAAAATCTGCGTTTCGGGCCTGTGCGCCGCGCAGTCAGCCCAGTGCACCGCGCAGGCTGTATGCGCCGCGCACGTTGAAAATTTGCACTATAGTGGGCAGCTCTATGCGCCGCGCCCAACTCCCAATGCACCGCGCAGCTCTGTTTCAACACATTTTCGGCCTCCAAACTCTGAATTTGCTCCTCCATGTTTTCACTTCGGTTTCTCTGATGTATTTTGGCGTGCAAATGAAATGTTGGAACACAAAAAATATCTTATATGGCATGAACTTCGATTTTTGATTTGGCAAACTCTCTTTCTAATCTTGCAGACTTTGGCATTTTGCTCATAACTCTGTTTTTGTTTCCACTTTGATTTTTTGGCTGAAATGATGGCTCCTTTGTCAATTTTTGCAGGGATAGATGGCATGGTGTAGTGATGAGATAACAGTGATGGGAGATGGGAAAAACAAGGTGGGGAGGTGGGATGATTGACACCAAAACAAGTTGCAAAACCCTAAGGAGGCACTTCTCAACAAGATAGTAGGGTTTAGTTTTGTACTCAAATCTTCATAATCAAACTCATAATCAACACCAAGCACGAGTTATGAGCAATAGAGGAGTGGCTTTGACTTACTCAAACCTGGAGAAACCAAGCAAATTTGATGTTGGAGAGGAATGGAAAAATTTTTTGTGTTTCAACTCAATGCGCCGCGCACCAAGCTCAATGCGTAGTGCACTTTTGCAGGAGGCTTTTGGAGGCCTGCCCGGTGTCCAAATGGGGCGCGGGATAGCTCGTTGGAAAGCTTATTGAGTCTACTTTCCAACCCAACCAGAATTTTTCAATTTGGAGTTCATTTGCGTTGTCAAAAATCAAATCTCCCAAAACTGGTCAAAATGAGCAGAATGAGGCTGCCTCAAGGCAGAGTGCTGTTGCAATCAACTTTTGAAGGTCTTCCTCAACTCCAAATTGAGCTCATGATAGCTCATTGGAAAGCTCTTTTTGTCTAGTTATCATTTGACTCATCAAGCAAGTCTTTTGGCCAACCAAGCTAGGAGAAATCTGATTTTCCCAAGGTCACTTCAGAGGTGCATCAATTCTCCTGAGGCAACTGTATTTTTGACATTTCTCCAAAACCATGACACCTGTGTAAAAAGTGAAGGAGGTTTTTCTTCCTTGGCTTGTTGTGGACAAAAATCTCTCTCAGTTTTCCCAAATTCATCTTTTCTTGCTCAGAAACATCATTGGAGTAAAACCTATCCCGATGTGTGGAACAAGGGATTTGTCGAAATGAAGCGAAATGAAGGGGATAAGGGGCTTCTAAATTCTTGAAAAAATTTTAGGAAGTAGGGAAGGATGTTAGGAAGTAAGGGAAAGTGGAATCTCAGAAATTGAGTGAGGGGAAGGGGTCCAAAAGGGCAAAACACAGGCCTAGCCTAGAAAATTGCCAAGTTGTAGCAAGAAACTAGAGTTTGTGTGAAAATGAGGAATTTGGGGGATCTCAGTGATGGGAAATGTTTAATAAGGTAGATTAAGGATAGGGGAAGGTGTATGAACATCAGGATACAAGACATGAGGGGTATGAGTGAAAAGCCTCCTACCGTCAGATGACTGATGCCCCTAGCGGAATGCAACTGAGTGAATTGAGTGAGACACCTAAAATGAAATGCAAAAAGAGAAATTTTGATCTCTGACGAAGGGCTACAAAGGCCGACTCTAACACCACATACATTGTTTCAAGGGTTGGATACTATGTTGACATGTTGACCCTTAAATTTTTCCCCTTGCATATTGGATGGTTAATGACTAACACATTTCATCACGTTGGAGGTTCAGTGTTAAATTTGGACAACTAGGTCCAAACTCCATGTTGTGATGCTTAGATGAAGATACCAATATTTTTATTGGGTTCCTCTTTCGGAGAGGTGTAAGATCGATCTAACGATCATCTTAATCCGATGAGCAAAACATTTATTTTGAATTTATTTTCTAATATATTCAAATATGTGCAAGTCGGCTTTAAGGTTTTGTACCCCAACAAATGTGTCACACACCCTCAAGTGATGGATATAAATAAGGTCAATGTTAGAGGACATTTCACTCATCTCATCCTCACACTCCTTGGAGGCAGTTTTCGGTTCACACGTGGGAAAGAAGGTCGAAGATAGACTTATACTTGTTGTTGTTGTTGTTGTTGTTGCTGTTGCTGCTAGTGCTGCTGCTATACGTTGATCGTTGACTGACGACATTGACTTTTTCTGTGGTTGACTTTTGAGTTGACCGTTTGGCTATTCTGAGGGTTGTGTGACATTGCTGGTTAGCCGACCATATTGAGACTTTGTTGGTTGAAGCATCCTGTTGACCGTCGTAATGCACCACCAGCCTTATCTGTTTCTGGTTTGTCTTCTATCGATCTACTGGTATGTTCTATCAGCGTTTTACTTTATGGTTTATGTGATTGCAATCTAATATTGAAGAAAAGTAAAGTTGCATCGAGCATAGAACATCTACAAAAATTTACATGGTATCAAAGCTGAGGTGAAGACAAGCCCTAATTTGTAGCAATCACCGAAGAAGAAAATGGGTTCCACAAACTATGGCTTCAAGGAGGATGACAAATTGACTAGGAAGGATGACTTCCATGCTTGGAAGATGATATTGGATCTTAAATTGGAAGACCAAGATGTCATGGACTATGTGCAGGGTAAAATCCAAGAACCTCCATCCACTACTACTACTGCTGCCAAAACAAAGTACAAGAAGGGGAAGATCAAAGCAAAGCTGATGATCAGGGAATCTATTCATAAGAGTCTAGTGGTCTACATCTCTGAGCTAGGCACATCCAAAGAGATGTATGATAAATTGATCCACATGTTCAAGGCCAACAATGCAAATCAAGTACTATTCTTCAAGAATCAATTAAAGAATCTGAAGAATGGTAGGGATGAGTCTGTTCAATTATAATTTCTGAAGCTGACCAAGATCAGGAACAATTTGCTGGCTATTGGGGAGACAATAGCTGATCGAAAGATGGTACTCACCGCACTTGGAGGGCTCCCATCCGAATGGCATGTGTTCAACACTACCATTCTAAATAATAATGTGATACCTGACTTTGATGAAGTACTATCGAGATGCGTTCAAGAAGAATCAAGAATGAGGGAGTATGAAAATGAAGGAAATGCTGCCTACGCTGCTCATTCTAGAAAGAAGAACTTTGGTGGTCCAAAGAACAAAGGAAGAGCAGGGGCCCAAGGAAAGAAGGGCAAGTGTTACACTTGTCATAGGCCAAGTCACTATGCTAGAGAATGTGCTTTCAAGAAGGGTTCTCTCGATGATGATGACAACAACAACAACAACCAGAAGAATGGCAATCAAAGGAACAACAGGTTCAAGGGAAAGAGGAAGGCTCCCTCCGGCGGAAATCGTCAACCTTTCAAAAGGTCGAGACACTCCAAGTATGAGGAATCAAATGTTGTTAATAAAGGAAATGAATTTATTCTTGTATCTACCCTCTCTGCTACATCTCCACCCGACACTATGGATGTCTGGTTGATAGATAGTGGTGCCTCAAGGCACATCATTGGGTTCAAAGAAGCACTTTCTGATATGGTTGAGAAGGATACTAATCTGGAAATTATCCTTGGAGATAATGCCACATATCCCATGAAAGGGACAGGGACTGTGACCCTCCACTTGTCTCAAGGACAAGTCCTCCGCTTGCAGGATGTATGCTATGCATCAAATTTGAAGAAGAACCTTGTGTCTATATCGGTCATGGAAGACAAAGGTTTCAATGTGGCATTCATTGATGGAAGCATGTGGAAGAAGAGCTTCAAGGAAGCAATCACGATTGGATTTAGAGTGGATACACTATACCAGGTTGGAGGAAGTCCACTAGGAGCAATGACATGTGATACTATGGCACCGGAGGTTTGGACACCTTCACTACAAATCCCTTCCCGAAGCAAGGAAGGTGGTGACGAGGATGTCCGAGTTCTCAAATAATCATGAAGGTGTATGACAAGGTTGTTCCAAAGGAAAACACTCAAGGGGACCTTTCCCCTCAAGCGTCACAAAGACATCTCTGATATGTCTGGTATGTTGCCCGTGACATCCTTGGGAGGATGTTCTTATTATATGAGACGAACGAGTTCAAGAACTTTTGTAGAGGAGCTAGCATCAAGAGGGAGACCACAATGTTTGTGGGCTACAGCGAAACTTCGAAGGCCTATAGATTCTATGTGCCTAGTCCAAGGGAAGTGGAGATATGACACGATGTCACTTTTGACGAAGATGCTTCCCTGAAGAAAGTAGTCAATCTTCCAAGATCTGAGGAAGATCATGAAGCAAGACCTGGAAATCGAGAAGAATCGAAGGATAAGACGATGCCTAATATTGAAGGACCAATGGACCCAATTGATCCACCTCCTTCACTGGGGAAGAGACCATCATGGCTCAGGGACACTCTCGAGGATGTTGAGGGACATATGGCCCCAAGGGGGACATTCCGTGAAAGCAAGAAGCTGAGTAGATACCAAGGGTATCTAGCAGCCATGAGTACTATTGTAAAATCCGAGCCTGGATCTTTTGAGGAAGCCGTAAAGCATCAAGTATGGAAGGATGCTATGCACGAAGAGTATGAGTCCATAATGAAGAATAATGTCTGGGATGTGGTTCCAAGACCGAAGCACAAAGCAGTTGTCACCTCGAAATGGCTCTACAAGATCAAGCATGGATCTGATGGAAGTGCTGAAAAGTTCAAGGCAAGGTTCGTTGCCCGTGGCTTCTCTCAAAAGGAAGGCATAGACTATGATGACATATTTGCACCTATGGCCCGATATACCACCATTCAATCTATCATAGCCCTTGCTGCTACGCAAGGATGGAGTCTTCATCAGATGGATGTGAAGACCACATTTCTGCATGGTGCAATAAAGGAAGAGGTGTATGTGGAGCAACCTCTGGGGTTCGAAGTCCAAGATCGGGACACCCATGTCTGAAGGTTGAAGAAAGCCCTCCATGGGCTGAAGCAAGCACCCAAAGCTTGGTACGAGAGGATAGATAGCTACCTGATGAAGCCAGGCTTCACTCGTAGTAATGTTGATCCGAACCTTTACTTCAAGGTTGATAGAGAGAAGCCTCTCATTCTGGTGTTGTATGTGGACGACCTCTTCCTGACAGGTGTTGACCCTCTCATTCATCAGTGCAACAGGGAGCTCGCTGCTAAGTTCGAGATGAAGGACCTAGGGCTGATGCACTATTTCCTAGGCCTAGAGGTCTGGCAGAGACCTGGCGAGATTTTCCTTTCTCAAGGAAAATACATTATGAAGCTTCTGGAAAGATTTGGTATGGTGGACTGCAAGTCCGTGTCGACACCAATGGAGCTCAACTTTAAGAAGTTGAGTGGCAGCGCTGTTAGGCCCGTGTTAGCAAATCCTACTGAGTATCGTCAATTCGTAGGGGCCCTGATGTTCTTAGTGAACACCCGTCCGGACGTATGTTGTGCAGTGAACACTTTGAGTCAACACATGGTTGATCATAACATTCACTGAGTTGGTGCCAAGAAACCCTTGAGATATCTCTGAAGCACGATAGACCATGGGTTGAGATACACTGCTAGGAGTATGACACTCCATGGATATACTGATGTCGATTGGGCTGGCAGTGTGGTGGATCGCAAGAGCACATCAGGATGCTGCTTCACACGTAGATCTGCTTCAGGTAGGAAACTGAAGTCGGTAGCCTTGAGCACCGCTGAGGCCGAATACATTGCAACATGTATGGCCTGTTGTGAAGTCACTTGGTTGCGAAAGCTCTTGAGAGAGTTGTTCGAGCATGTGCTAGATGCCACTGTTATCCTTTGTGATAACTAGAGGGGGATTCGTTTGCCATAGAATCTCGTGTTCCACGATCGATCCAAGCATGTTCATTGTTGGTACCACTTTATCCGAGATATGGTATAGCGAGGCACAGTAAGGCTCGATCATATAGGAACTGATGAGCAGGTCGCGAATATTCTCACAAAGCTCTTGGGGAAGGTCAAGTTCCTAACCTTCCGTGAGAATCTTGGTATCGTGGAACGACCCTATTCTGAGGGTCCTGTTGGACGATGAGCTCTTGGAGCTCTTGGGGGGCTCTGGGGATAGCTTCTCGGAGCTATAAGCACACACGGGGCTAGGCTTGCTGAACTTTGTGGTGCTTTTGCCCCACCGTTATGATGATTGAGTTGGTTCGCCTCTCATGATCTGTGCCCCGTATGCATCCTACTCATTTGAGTTCCAGACTCATGGGAAGTACCTCTCATTTGGCCAATGAGGTTGGAAAAGCTAGAGACTAGTAGCAAAGACTGATGGATGCATCAGAGATTGTCGTACTCTCTATCTAGGATGGCACGTGTCCAACCACTTAATCTGGGATCAAGTCTAGTGAGGTTTCGGACCTCCTACTAACTTCAAGTCAGATAAACCAACTTCGGGTTGGTATGAGACTCTTTGTGAGTCATATAGAGGTTTCGGACCTCTGGGCTGAATCTGTCAGCCGGGAATGATGTCTCTGTGACTGACCCACCTCTATTTTGAAATAAAGAGGCCAGCAAAGCAAGTTACGGCGGGATGACGCACGATGTTTGGATTGCACAGGTGGATGGAGTTCTCCCTAGTTGAGAGGGAGTGTTAAATTTGGACAACTAGGTGCAAACTCCATGTTGTGATGCTCAGATGAATATACCAATACTTTTATTGGGTTCCTCTTTCGGAGAGGTGTAAGATCGATCTAAAGATCATCTTAATCCGATGAGCAAAACATTTATTTTGAATTTATTTTCTAATATATTCAAATATGTGCAGGTTGGCTTTAAGGTTTTGTATCCCAACAAATGTGTCACACACCCTCAAGTGATGGATATAAATAAGGTCAACGTTGGAGGACATTTCACTCATCTCATCCTCACACTCCTTGGAGGCAGTTTTCGGTTCACACGTGGGAAAGAAGGTCGAAGATAGACTTTTACTTGTTGTTGCTGCTGTTGTTGCTGCTGTCGCTGTTGCTGTAGGTGCTGCTGCTGTTGCTGCTGTTGTTGCTGCTGTTGCTATTGCTGCTGTTGCTGTTGCTGTTGTTGCTGCTGTTGTTGTTACTGGTGCTACTGATGTTGTTGCTGTTGTTGCTGTTGGTGTTGTTGTTGTTGCTGTTGTTGTTGTTGTTGCTGCTGCTGTGCGTTGACCATTGACTGGCAGCATTGACTTTTTCCGGGGTTGACTTTTGAGTTGACCGTTTGGTTGTTCTGAGGGTTGTGTGACATTGTTGGTTAGCCGACCATATCGAGATTTTGCTGGTTGAAGCATCCTGTTGACAGTCATAACCCACCACCACCCTTATCTGTTTTTGGTTTGTCTTCTATCGATCTACTGGTATGTTCTATCAGCATTTTGCTTTATGGTTTATGTGATTGCTATCTAATATTGAAGAAAAGTAAAGTTGCATCAAGCATAGAACATCTACAAAAATTTACATTCAAAGACACATGCAAATACAGTTTTGCTTGGGTTAGGGGTTGGTTCCAGAGGAGACTAGTTGTAAGATGGATTCAATGATGTTATAGTTATTCAAACACAACTTTCACACGGATTTGAGGGAGTTTCTATTTTTAGCAGGTTCCCTACCTTTTAAGATACAAGGTTCCAGGGCTTGCATGGTAGTATTGATTACATATTCAAAAATCATTATGAACTTCGTATTCCAGGAAGACTTCTCCGGGTGACATGCATGGTACCTTCTATGTTTAGCAACTTTGGTTTGAAGACTGGCATGTCAAAGATTATGGTATATTTGGAATCCTTGCAAGAATATGAGTTAAATGAGCTACTTTTGGGCAACATACAAGTACTTTCTATTTTTAATAGTACTTGCATGTCAATCCGACTGAGGATTCAAATTCCTTGTTGAAAGATGAATCCAATGAGTATGGTTTCATGGGCATATGGGACATTTTTGTTTCTAGCGTTGATAGCATGAATTTGGTTGTATTCAGCCTCCCCGCTAAAAATTGAGTTTAATAAAGGTGTCTTCGTCAGCATGCGTGATATTTCTATTTTTAGTAGTCTTTGCATGGCAATGTTGACAACATATCTGGACAACTCAAGACAATCTGAATCCATTGAGATGCCTCTGCAAAACATCTATTGATTTTTTGGGTAGCATCGAAAGTGCTCTAGCTCCGAAACTTGTGGTGGGGCTAGAACACATGAGACCTCCAAGACTCGGAAATCGTTTAGAGAAATTCCACCAGGAGCTTAAGTTATTCAAATAATTAATTATTTAAAATGGAGCCGAAGTTGAAAGGAGCTTTTGCAAACTTCCCTTAGGACCACCTTACGGTTCTCATTTGAACTCTAGTAAAGCTCAGTCAAGGCAGTCCACATTTCATGTGCATAAGTCTTTCCTCTCACATGAGGAATGACATGACCTTTGACTCCGTCCAAAATTAGTCTTTTGGCCTTAGCATTCTTTTTAGTGAACTCTGCTAACTGTGTTGCACCAGCAGGAACTGCTACTGGGTGTTGGGCGGTATGTACCATAATGCCCCAGACCTCAACTTCCTCAAAGATACATTGGATTCTCTCCCTCCATGCACTATAGTTACTCTGCCCATCTAACCTGTCTTCAACCATTAAACCCAAAGTCATGATTCACTATCCTATAAAACTTAAATTTCAAATCTGGGTAAAAGTTTTTTGTATAAAAATCAGATTGCTGTAATTTACACACTATTGTCCCAAAAAAAACAATTTCGAGCCAACTTTGCTCCGATACCATGTAAAATTTTAGACCCCACTTCGATTCACAGTTTTCCCTCATCACTGCATTCATTTAATGTGAAATCCAAGCATGATTAAAACACTAAAATCTAGAAATGAAATTTATTTCTGAAAATACAAATTTGGAGATTTTACTACTGCTAGAAATAAATGCACAGAAAAATTATAACAACCATACATAGAAAATAACACAGAGATTTTTAGTCAATGTGACCCTGGAAAAACCCCATACAAGTCTTGGGGAAAACCAGTTTGAGAGCTCTTTCTTATTTCTGAAAACTGTTACAGAGAAAATGAAATACACAGGAAAATATTCCAACATTTACAAAACAAACTTATCTCGATTTTCGTGCAAGTCTCCACCTCAAAAACCGTGCCAAAAGAAAACCAGTTCAGACAGAAAAACGCAGCAATAAATGTTGTATGGCCAGCCTCGGGAAATGTGCCAAGATCATAGTGTACGGCCTGTACGAACTGTACAAAAAAGTACATGTCCTCTTCTCGAAAATCATGCCCAACTACCTCGATTTTTGTGCCTTCAACCTACAACCTTTTTCCCTCAAAATCTGTGCTATCACCCTCCTTGGAATGTGTGCCAATCTTTGTTGTACGGTTCTATTGTAAATGCCTTGGTTAGCGTGCCCAAAATTCTCCTTGGGATGCGTACCAAACACCTGTTGTTCTTCTTCACTTCCTCCCTGCTCAAAATATTTCTCCTTGCTCTCTCTAGCTTTTTCTCAAATGCTCATGAAAGAATAGAATGATCTTTTCCTCTTCTTCTCTCCTTTTGCCCTAACCTAAGTGACTTTTGAGTGATTCCTAGATCGAATGGCTAAGAAAGCTTTAGATCAAGGGTTGAAAATAAATGTGCATTATTTTCATTTTTTCTATTTAATCACTCACCCACTTAAATAAAGACCCACTTGGCCATTTATTTCCATAGTCACTTTTCACTTTTTAATTCTTCATGGACTTTAAAAAAGTCACTTTCAAATTTGAAAGTAACTTTATCACTTATAAAGTCACTTTTAAATTAGACTAACTTTACCACTTATAAAGTCACTTTTAGAAGAAGAGGTACAATAGAGTGGACACTTTTCCCTAGGCAAAAGATCAAAGCCATGGGGAACCACTTGTCCTTGGTACCCAAAATTTAACATTTCATGAACTTTGGTTACTTGTTTATGCTTACATTGAAGATCTAGAGCTCCTAGGCTCTTTAAGGGACTGATGTGTTAATAGCAGTCCCATTTGTCCAAGGAAACAAAGATTTCCTTGTTTTTCCTTAGGAAAACAAAACTTTTCCTCTTAGATAATTAAAGTCAATAGTTTCACAAAGCTTTGGTTCTAATTTTTGCTCATGTTTGTTTTGGATTTTCCATGGGATATTGAGCCCTACTGATTTTGTTATTTGGCTTCCTTATCCACAGGTTCATAGGACTGCATTGCAAGCAAGGAAAGCCTCCCCTTGAACTCTCTTTGGACAGTTTCGTTAGGAGTTTTTTGGGCAGCGAAAGAGCCCCCTTTATGGATTGATTTAAAAAGACTAGTTTCCTTCTCCTTCAAGCTTGGTACCTCCAAGGATTCATCAAAGGAGCCTTGAAATTAGAGCATTGTAACCTACCATTCTTGGGAGTCCTTTTGAGGAAATCCTTTCCTTTTGTAACATTTTGGTGGAAGGATCTCCATAAATTTTAAGGGAGTCTTTCTTTCTATTGCTTTTGGGTTGTGGATCTTGAAGAGCCAAACTCAAAAGGAATTTGTAATTTTATATTTGGTTAATGTTGGAAAATAAGGTAGCCATGGTCGGTATTTTCATCTTGAAAAAGAAATGGAAATTTGAATTTTAAATTTGCCTCCAAATTTATTAGGTCGGCAGGGCCCCTAAAAGGTGCCAATTAAACCCCCACATGAAAACTATATAAAGGAGATCATTTCTCCTCATTTTTGACACATCAACTTAGTCTCATGCATCTCTGATCGAGCGAAATTAGAGGAGAGCCAAAACTTTAGAAGAAGACCAAAATTTCAGAAAGCTGAAATTCTAGGGAGGATTGAAATTTCAAGGATTTGGATTTTGACATGGCACTTGATCATGATTTTGGTTACTGGTTTGGTTATTGTTCTGCTATTTGTTATTTATGATGTATTGACAAATCTGGAAACTTACTCTCTCTCTCATAAGGAAGAATTTTTACTCGGTTTTCCCCTTTTGGGTTTCCCCCTAGCTGTGTGCCTAACTTTCTGTGTCTCTTGTCTCTTTGTTTCATAGTTACTTTATTGCTCTTTCATGTTTATTAGTTGATGTTTTTCTTCTATATAACTGCCTAAATGATATTGAATTTAATGCTATGTGAAATTAATGTTTAATTGATCATTTAAGTAGTTATCAGGTGAAGAAAAACTTAATGGTTGAGTGATTCCCCTCCTGCATTCCCCTCCTGATCCTCTTGAATGGTTGAGTGATTTATTTTCGTTGCTTTTACTTTCATTCTCTTCACATTTCATGCAATATGGTTAATGGTCTCTAAAGTTCACATGCAAATTATTTGAATGTCTTATGGACTAATTTCACTCTTTTAGTTTCATCCATTTGAGCATTCTTTTTCCTTGCAATTAACTATTGTTCACAACCTTCTCTATTGCAATTATGTTGTCTACTTGCTTGAAGTTTCTCATAAATTGCTCTTGTTCTATTTTCAAAGCATCGTTTGTTTATGCAAGCCATTTGTATCACAAGTTTGGCAATTGCAATCCTAAAAATTTCCTCCAACATAAGTTATTTGAAGTAGTTTAAGGTAGGGGTCCTCTCCCTCCTATTCCTTCTTATTTTGGAATTGGGGGAATGGTAAACACTTGACTTGCTAAATCAGATTGGGTCACCCAACATTGGATCTACTTGCAAGTGGGGTGCTTGTGAGAATCTGGGGAGCATATAGAGCCTTATCTTTCTCCTTTGGACCTCCTTGCATCTTTCCTTAACCCAACGAAGATAAGGATGGAAGGAAAAGTTGAATTGAAACTTATTTTTACATGATGTAACCTTGAATTAATCTAATTCTAAATGATTACCTAACTCAAGCTAAAATTAACCAAGATAATTGCATCACTCATCACAAAGTAGGTACATTTCAAGGTAGCATTATCTAAATTTGGTTTCATATGTTCATATTAGAGAGTTGATTTTGCAATTTGATTCGCAAGCATTCTATTTACCAACCAAGCATTTCTTTGAGTTGATGAATACTTGTGGCATTTATTGAAGTTGTTATTCGCTATCACTACATTGGAAGCATTTATCTTGTGGGTTTGGTTTACTTTCCAAGTTGTCTGGAAGAGCTATATCTTCACTTGGAATTGTTTCTTTTAGCAAGCATCTACTCCTTGGCACTAATCTCATCTCAATACCTTTTATTTGGCTATTATAGCTTGAAGTGTATCAATTTTGTAATTAACTCCTAGAAAAACTATCTTGCTAGCTTGAAGCTAGCCGAACCTTAGACTGTTAGACATCTTAGGGTCCACCCCCCTTGGCTTCGCTAGGAGTAAGCCAAGATAGAGGAGTTGAGAATCCAGTGACAATTTCAACTCGAAACTTGTCCCCAAGGCCACACCAAGTGGAGTTAAGGACTTTCTCCATGATAATCCTAGGTGTGGATTAAGGTGGCAACACATTGTACACACCAACAAGCAGCCAACATCAAGCGATGACCAACAAGGAAAGGTCTAATGACTGTTGTGTAGCATCAGGAGGCATTCCCGCATGCCAAAGAGGTCTCCAAGTCGGCCTAAGAGAATTAAAAATTATTTTTGGGGCACCGAGTTGGCCCAACACATGAAAGGGTATGTCGCTTAGGTAGTTATACCACCATTCGACTAGTATATATAGATGATGTGACATTTCATTTTCTTCACTAACAAGGAGCAAGAACGACTATTCTAGTGTGGAGAGCTCGCACGCAAGAAGCTACAGCAAAAGATAAAGTCTGTGGAGAGCCAAGGAAGAGTAGCAAGAAGTCGTAGCTAGCTAGCAAAGAAGGTTGAGTTTTTGTGGTTGAGAGGAGGACCAAAGCAGTTGTTTGAGGGGTTGACCAAAGGTATTAGGCAGTCGCAAGGCCACAGGCCCAAAAAATTAACTATTTGACCAGCATTGAGCATTGGAGTTTGACCAGGTTTGACTGGTATTTTTGACTTGGATTTTGGCACGGATTTCTAAATAAATTGGATTTGTAAACCTTGTTGAAGAATAATTTCTCCTAAAGAGAAGTTGGGTTTTCTCCCAAGGTTGGATTTCCCAGTGTAAAAATATCGTCTCTATTGTGCATGGTTGTCTTTCTATGATCTTTACTAATTCTGTTACGTTTACTGTTGATATTTTTGTGTGTAATTGCTCAATGATATCAATGGGATGAGATAAATTGATTGAAGATCATTAGGTAGTAATTATCAGATCAGAAAATTGTTTTCTAGTGTGTACCTTGTAGAAAATTCAACATGGTTTCAAAGCTTTGATGAAAGAGCAGCCATTGAAGTCAAACTAAGAGCCAAATGTTCAATAGCTTGACTAGATTTTAGATCTCTTAACAAATGGCATCAAGTCTTAGAATGGAAGACAGATTGGATGGTGTTACAAATATTCAAAAGGAAGTTATTCTAGAGTCGAAGGGAGTTGAGGAGAAAGTTCTTTTTTTCGCTCTTTCAAATTCTATTACAAATAGTGACATTTAGTTGGTGGATAATGGTGCTTCTAAACACATGATATGTTTTCAAGATTCTCTCACCTATCTGACTGAGAGGGAGGACTATACAGACTATTAGGACAACCATCCTAGGCATTTGTGCCTAAGGGGACGAAGAAGAAAGATATGTCAAAGGTCAAGTGCTTCATTTGCCATCATTTTGAACACTATGCCTCCTAGTGTCTTGAGAAGAAAAGGAAAAGAAAGCAACATGCATCAGCAGTCAATGTTGATGATGATGACAATGAGCATCCACCTCAGTGGAAGTCACAAATTTGTCAGAAAGGAAATTAACAATCCTCAGCAGTTTCTTTCTAAATCAAGAGATAAGTACTTCCAATCATTTTTTTCTCCCTTGATTATTGTTACTATTTTTTTATTTTTGGTTAGCCTCTTGACCTTGTATTCTTTGCTTAGTTATAATTTTTCTTCCATGGCCTCTTAAACGAAGTTTGGAAAAAGGAACAATAGGTCCATAGTGAAGACTGCCAACGCGATGATTCATGCAGCAGATGGCAGCATAGAAGCGAGTTTTGTGGCAAGAGGGTCCTCCCAAAAAGAGGGAGTGGACTCCGAGGAGATTTTTTTTTGCTCCAGTCGCCAAAGGGCTAGGTTCTTGGGCTCGAGCATACACTCAGTAGGAGTGATTGATGTCCAAGAGGGAGGATTATACAGACATTCAAGACCATGTCAGATAAACGAAAGAGCTTCCAATTCCAAGGGAGCAGACAGTCAAGCAGAGTGGAAGGAGCAACCTTCCAAGAGGATGTCATGGGTTGAGATTATCAGACCAGATGCTCAAACACAGGTCTCTAGGAGTTGTAAGCCTTCTATGAAGGGACCATGCCATACAACCAAGTATGCTTCAGTGATAGAGCGAGCAACAAGTGCAAGAGGATTTGTTTTCGTGACAAAGGGATCAACTAGGATTGCCACAGGAGGATCTGCTTCAGTGATAGAGGGAGCAACAATGGCAAGAGGATTTGTTTTCGTGACAAAGGGAGCAGTTAGGATTGCCATAGGAGGATCTGCTTCAGTCAAAGGCAGCACCCAATCAAGGTGACCAGAAATCAATTATGATGATGGATCCAGTGAAAGAAGCTAACTAGTATATGATTGAGCAAAAGCATGTGTTGAGGTACTTGCGTGATATAGTTGGATATGGTTTGAGATATGTCTCAAGTGACTAAGTGAGGCTGCAGGGATATACTAATTCAGATTGGGCTGTGAGTGCAGAGGACAGAAAAAACACCATGGGGTGTTGCTTCAGCTTGGGATCGGCTATGATTCCCTAGTTCAACAAGAAGTAGACTTTTGTCGCACTTGATACAGTAGAGGTGGAGCATATCGCAGCCAGTGTCGCAAGTCGTGAAGTAGTGTGGCTTTGAAAGCTTCTTGCAAGACTCTTTAATCAAGTCACTTCATTTAAAACATGGTGTAGAAGGGAGCAGTGAAGCTTCAATACATATCCACATGTGAGCAAATTACAGACATTCTCAACAAGCCTCTATCTAAAGTGAAGTTTGTATACTTCAGAGACAAGGTTGGTGTGATACAAAATGTCTCCCTCATTGGGAGGGAGTGTTGATGTCTTTGCGGGATCGAGCAAACCATCTCCTTAGAAACTAGACGAACTTGGCTAGGTCATGTTTTGACTAGGGGAGATGGATACATTCACCTGAGTAGCCATGAAGGACTTTGGTTGGGTCGTTTGATTTGACCAAGGGTGAATGGCCCAGAGCAATAGCAGAATTCGACAAATCTTCTCCTAAGAAGCTAGAAGGACTTGGCTAGGTCATGTTTATTTGACTAGAGGAGATAGATAAAATTCACCTGAAAAGACATAAGGGACTTTGGTTGGGCCATGTTGATATCGCCAGGGGTGAATGGTCCAGAGGCAAATCCTCTCCTGAGATGCCATGAAGGACTTCATCTAGGTCATGTTGATTTGACTAGAGGAGATTGATACATTTACCTAAGGAGCCATAAAGGACTTTGGTCAAGCCATGTTGATTTGGCCAAGGGTAAATGGCACAAGATACTCACGTTGCCTACTCAAGGATGGAGTGATCTACAAACGTGCATGTGAAGAATCACATTACCTACTCTAGGATGGATGATATATAGACATGCATCAACATGGTAAGCTCGTGAACTTTTCTTATGGAGGAGAAATTTCAACTAAGGGGAAATTTGTGGCAGCTAAGGAGAATACTTCCCTTGCTAAGAGGGAGTGTTGATTGTTGTGTAGCATTGGGAGGTATTCCAGTGTGCCAAAGAGGTCTCCAAGTCGGCCTAAGAAAATTAATAATTAAAAATCATTTTTTGGGCACCAAGTCGGCCCAACACATAGGGTGTGTCCCTAGAGTAATTTTACCCCCATTTGAGTAATAGATGATGTGACATTTCATTTCCTTCACTAACGAAGAGCAAGGACTATTCTTGTGTGGAGAGCTAGCAAGTAAGAAGTCACAGTAAAAAGGATAAAGTTTGTGGAGAACCAAGGAAGAGCAGCAAGGAGTCACAACCAGAACCAAGGAAGAGCTGCAAGGAGTCGCAGACATCAAGCAAAGAAGGTCAAGTTTTTGTGGTTGAGAGGACCGAGGCAGTTGTTTGAAGGGTTTTTCGAAGGTATTAAACAGTAGTAGGGACACAGGGTTGCAAGTCGTCGAGGCTAAAAATTAACTGTTTGACCAGCATTGATTTGCTAGAGTTTGACCAAGTTTAACTAGTATTTTTTACTTGGATTTTGGCACAAATTTCTAGACAAATTGGATTTGTAATCCTTGTTGAAAGATAATTTCTCGTAAAGAAAAGTTGTTGGGTTTTCTCCCAAGGTTGGGTTTCCCAGGGTAAAAATATTGTCTCTATTGTGCATGATTGTCTTTCTATGATCTTCATGTTTCCGCTACATTTACTGTTGATATTTTCTATGTATAATTGCTCAATGATGTCAATGACATGAGATAAATTGATTGAAGATCATTCGGTAGTAATTATCAGATGATGAAATTGTTTTCTACTGTGTACCTAGTAGAAAATTCAACAAGGTCGTAGCCCTTAGTTGTAGGCACAAGACGGGCAAGCGCCAAAGGGCCTATAGGCCATCGGCGATCGAAGCATAAAGGACATAAATAAAGGTCAATGAGCGGCAAAGCGGCAAGTTGACAAGCAGCGAAGCGACAGGCTGACAGAGAGGTAACTCTCCATCACGGCTCCTAATCCTATGGAATAAAGAACAAATTTTTTGGCGTTGCAGTGTAATCCAGGTTGAAAAGAATTCGGGCGTACCGTGATTCGTAATGATCACAAGGTTCCAGATCTACATTTTGTTGAATACGGTCATATCATATGGTTTTGTATCTAAGCCCCAAAGAGCCAAGGAATCAAGTTATGTCTAGGTCATCCATACCATATTTCAAGCAAAAAAAATGAAATAATAATGCAGATTGTTTAGTTAATTATCGACCCTACCATGGTTGATCATTTTATAAAACTATAAGGATGTGACCAAAAAAGAAGAATTTTTGGTGAACTGTGGTTAAGAGTTGCAAAGGAAACAAAATAATTTAGTGGAATGAATGTAGAGGACGTGTGATTGCAAAAGAGGTCAGAAGACAAGCTCAAAGGGTGTCCATGAAGCTGCATTGAAGACTCAGAAGCTAAAGTTGCCATTGAAAATCAAAATTAGAATATTTGTCGTTGTTGGGGTAAGTTAAGATCAAATTAGAAGGGTGAATGTTTGCTTTTGGAAGTTTGAATTGAAGGCTTGTGGATCCAAATGTGAAAATGTTATGAAAAGGAGGTCAACTGTGAATACAGATGTTGGTGCCTCAATCAACTTGAAGCCTTCAACAAGTTTGCACTTGCATATTTCTAAGGTTGGTGCCTCAATCAAGTTGTAGCCTAAAGCAAGTTGGCGCTTTTGGTGTCCAATTTTGGTTGGTGTCCAATTTTGGTTGGTGTCAGTAAATTATTGTAATCAAAGATTGAAGAAGAAAATAAGAAGATTTGTGGTTCTCTTGCAAGGGTTTCCACATATGTTCGGTGTTCTCATATGTTGATGTGATGATTGATGCATTGTTATGTTCTTCATTTATGATGAATTGTGAAGTTGTTTAAATTAGCCATTATACTAATTCACCCCCCACCCTCTCACTATAATCATAATTCCACCATAACCTATTTCATTCCATAAGTTAATGGTCTACTTCTATTATATGGCTTTAAAATTTGTATGTTTGATTGATTGCTAGAATCTACATTCTAGAAGGTTGATGTTCGAATGATTAATCACTCATACACTATGGATGCCATTTCTACCTTCATTAATATATAGATATGCATGTTTTCATATATTTTGCAATTAATTTGGCGTTTTGCATGTTTTTTAAATATAAATGACCTACATATATATAAAACAAACACCCCTGGGATGCTCTACTCCTGAGGCTTTTTGGAAAATGATGCTCCCACTCCCTAAAACACTCCTGCTCTGCTCCACACTATAGCGACCTTGATGGGAAGAAGCCCTCTCAAGCTCAAAGAATGTCACAAGGGAAGATAAGGAAATTGGTATTTAGAATAGAAGAATTTATGTATTTCTCAATATAAGACCTCAATGCCAAAAGAAAAATGAAATACAATGATACATCAAATAATTACATCCAATGTCATTTAATTAGTAAGAATCCAAATTGTCATAAAAAAAGAAGAATAGAACAAAACCCACCCACTTCCAAATCACCTCCCACCGCATCTATTAACATGCATCCATCATTGCCACTTGGACCTGTCAGTCATATCTTCCAAAATCATCTGAAAAAATATTTTGACCTATGCATCATTACTTAAAAGTTAAGAGGTAGATGGGACCCCCAATCCATGTCGTTGGTTTGGGGCCATGCTCAAGCAACCTCTACTTTATCCTTTGCATCTATGTACTATAGGAAACTCAGCGTCATCCATGGAAATGTGAAGATAGTCAATCATTAATTCAATTCTAACCAATGTTCTACTTTTTTCAGCCAAAAGAAACGATAAAATATTGATATTTATCCAGTTTTTCACTAAATGAATGTTTGTTGGACCTGAAAATTTGGAATACAATAGAAAATCCTTATTGTCCAAACATGTCTTGAATTTATTGTTGTACACAAAAACCCAACTGAAACAGTGAAACTTCCTTAACATGCTCAAACTAGTGTGTTGTAGGTGAGAAACAAGTTTAGGTTTGTGAGAGTAATATAAAGAATAACAAGCAAAGGGAAGGTCCTGTTCTTTTTTGGTTTAATACTAGAAAAAAATATTTATGTTTTTTTTTGTGTTTTTATTTTGGATGCCCCATACATGGCATCCTTGAGTAGTCCCTATGTATTGGGTTCATCCCATTTCTACACAGAACATCCCCGGTGAAGTCCCCAAGTATAAGGGACATACAAAGGACAACAAGGGACATCTTTAGTGATGTCCCAACATCCAGGGACCATAGGGACGTGTCCACAAGCCTACATCCCTATATTCATGTTCAGCCTATGGGATATCACAATAAATCTTCAAAAGATGTTGAATTCTCACACTCAGGGGCTTCGGAAGCAGGGATTTATGGAAAGAGGAAATTTGAATTAATCACACTTTCGTCTGCAAAGAAAATAACATGGTAGATGACTGTCATCTATCATACATGGCAAATGTACCCTACCACAGTGTCAAAACCTGGGTTGGGGACAAATGTGGCCTAACACCATGTAAAATCCTAGGTTGTCGACTATAGAGTGCTGCAATATGGTTGAAATCCATTAAGGAGCATAAGTACCAGCTACATTGTCTCTTTGGCTAAAAGATGTGACTTTGTTCAACTATACTTATAGCTGATAATCATCGGATTGTGCAGCAACATGCCAACAGGGCATTGATTCATTCGTTAGATTGAATTAAATACCAAGCCATAAAACAGTGTTTCCACTGTCGCTGTGGTCTTTCCCACTTGAATGGCATGAGCTTCACAGGGATGATGCCTGACGCGTAATTTAGGCATAATAGTTAACCCTCGGTTCAGGCAGTTAAGCCAAAGGAAGGCTGTTCTATGTGCTGTGGCCCTTCGGTGCGTGTTTCTCAAAGCATTTGTACCCAAAACAAATTTTATTCAGTGGTAATGCTCATAGCCTTGCACTTCTAATTGCCATATGGCTGAGTATCCACTAACATGAAAGCGAGAGAAATTGGTAGGGATGTCCTAGTGCAAACGGGCCGAATCTCGAAAGCTATGGCACGATTCTCATTTCCTAGAGTTATCTAACCGAATTCTGAAAGATTTATGGTTTATCCCAATACACAGTTGAATCTCTGCGGCTTCTCTGATCCCGCGAAGAATCACCCCGAAAGAAAATATATGCTTGCAAATGGTGATTATTCATTGAATTTTAGGAGACGATGAGAGGATTGCCATTTCAAGAATGGAATTCTAATTCGCTGCTACAGCTAAAATAATGTCTTTGGCTGAGGAAGGGTGTGTTAAGAACAAATTGCAAATAAAGTTTATGAACGCAAACAAATGCAAATGAAATAAAGATGAGCACTAACCAAGGCCCATCGCGTAATGGAGCGGACATTGTTATTCAAAACTCTCTAGCCCATGAGGCTTTGGGATTTGTGTCTTCCCACGGTTCAATTTAAAGCCAGATTTGATAAACAAAGCAGAAGACTGAACTTGAACTGGATTTATATTGATAAAGAAGAGGAGGGAAAGAGTATAACTTACCTGGATTTATATTGATAAAGAAGAGGAGGGAAAGAGTATAATTTACCGAAGACACAGCGCTGTTGTGGGGTAGTCATGATTGAACACTTCTACCAGGAACCATCAATTTTACCCGAACATAACGAAACTACCAACAATTATCACCACGGAATGCCTGAATGCCTGCGGCTGCCTCACAGGTTCGACTTACAACTGCTACAGCATTTCATAATCGTAAGTCTCTCCTTTCCGCGCTGCCTGCATCCAAATGATTTGATGAATGCCCTACTAATTTTTTTTTTTTTAAATATGGTAGGCCCTCTCTATTTGCTATTTATCTTTGAAAAGCAGGTTACAAAATTAGAAACTTCAGTGATAGCCTCAACCTGTCCGAAGGAAACCAGGTCTGTTGGCCATCTAAACGCATGAAAAGCGTACCAAAATTGAAAAAGTTTCATTCTTCTGTAGGCGTGGGCTAACTGTTCTATGACATTCCTATCTAGCTGCTGATTATGGAAATTAAGTTCATACAAAATTACAATTTTCATCCAACAAAACAGTAAATAAACTACTATCCATCTGAGGAAGAGACAGGGGCGGGGTCTTTAACATTGGACCCTGGCATGTCCACTTGTTGGAGCTGTTGTAGCTGTTTTTCCATGCGACCTACTCTGTCGTCCAATCTGCTCATTCGATGAGCTGCCTGGTACTGGGTAATTTTGATATGAGAGAGCTGGTCCTGCATATCCTGCATATCCTCTAGCTTTTCCATGATGCGGGCTTCCATCTTTGTTGTATCAGTGTTTCGCTGTCCAGGGGGAAAGCTTTGCATGGCTTTTGCTAGTAAGCATTTTACTGTCCAATATATATGTATAGTCTGATTTTGAAATTACCGGCCTGAAGAGTTGATTTTAACCGTAAAGTTGAATGTGTTCAAATATAATGTCTTTTTTAAAAGGCCTTCTTATATTTATATTAGCCAGTGTTAATCTCAAACGCCACAAAATAATCTACAAATTTCCACACAAAGATTTTTGAAAATTTGAATTATAGGTGCCCTAAGGGTTTTTAGGATGCTAAATTCATTTCTACTATCAAATATTAAAAATATTAAAAATGCAATTCAAACACACTAACTACCTAATTTTAAAAAATTATTAATTTATTTACATGTTTTTCGAAAATATTTATTTTAAAAAATTTCATTTTAATTTATTTCCAACTACCTAATTTAAAAAAATAAAAAATAAAAAATAAAAAAATAAAATAAAATCTTAATAATTTATTAACATGCTTTTCCAAAATATTTATTTTAAAAAATTTCATTTTAATTTATTTACATGTTTTTCGAAAATATTTATTTTAAAAAGCTTCATTATAAACCCTTCATGAAAATTAAGTTACTATGTTTTTCTAAAATATTTATTTAAAAAAACTTCATAAAGAACCCTCCATGAGAATTAAGTTATTTACATATTTTTCTAAAATATTTATTTAAAAAAAAACTTCATGAGGAGCTCTCCATGTGTCTTATGGTACACCTTGCAAATTAAGGTGAAGTATGCCATGGAGATTGTGCATAAAACTAGTTGTTTTGCTTAGCTTTAAGATGCTTTGCTTGTGTAAATAGTTTGTTAATTGGTTTAAATTTGGACACTTATGAATTGAAGTCGTTATCATTTTGTGTAGTTTTAAATTTTGCTTTGATATATTTGTTATTTTATGGGTTGATTGGATTAACATGGTATGAATGATATTGTTGTTATAAATATTATATGGATTATATGACTGAGATGTTTATAAATATTTTTAAACCCTAAATATTAATTTTATTAATTAAACCATCCACTTTGAGTATGTTGTTGGTGGAGAAATGACAAATCATAAAATTAAATTTTTGAGATTATTATTAACAATACTTAATATTTTATTAAGATTTAAAAAAAAATACCAACAAACTCATAATATTATATGAATACAAAAGTGTTAACATTTTTATGTGAACTCTCTCATGAATATTCTAAGCTGCTTGCTCATGGCTTCTTGAGGGCCATTTCCCCTCCCCTTCTTTTTTTTTTCCTTTTTGCTCCTTTTCCTTCTTGGGCTTGGTGCTTTTGTTGTCTTTAGCCGGACATCTTTGATGGTTGCACCACCCTAGGATGTCTCTCTGGCTGAAGAAATCGTAGCCTTCAACTCCTTGGTTATTGTTTCGCCTGAGTTCCAAAAGCAAGGTCATTCTCGCTTTGTGAAAAAGGCGGAGGATATTCCAAATATTGAGATTAGGGCACCTCAAGCTCACTCTCGTGCCCTGCGGCCTTATTGACCAATTCATGGGCCTCTGGCCCTCTTCACGCTCGATTTGGTCTTGGATCAAGAAGAACTGGAAGTCGTTCATCAAGGGATAGGTCATTTCGTCATTTTGTGGTGAGGGCTTCTACACTTTCTACTTTGAGAATAGGTTGGATCTTGGCTTGGTCTTTAAGAGTGGTCCTTATTTCATGGGAGCCGAAGGTCTCTATATGGATCCCAGCTTCAACCCATACTGTGATGTTCCTTCTTCCGTCTTGGTCTGGGTGAAGCTCCCTATCTCCCCCTACATTGTTGGAATGATGCAACCTTTTGTCTGATTGGGAACTCTCCGAGGAAGTATATTGACTGTGTGGAGCCTAAGGATGGTCTCTTTGCTTGTGCAAGGATTTGTGTGGAAGTCGACCTAGAAAAAGGGCTCCCTGCCACTATCAATATTTGTATGGATAGTTGGACGCATGTTCAGGAAGTGGACTACAACCAGCTGCCCTTCAAATGCAAACTCTGCCATGAATATAGGCATTTTGCCAAAATTTTCCCAAAGCACCAAGATACATCAGAGAACCAGCAAGGAGACGCGAATGAGTAATGGCAACAAGTTAAACAGAAAAAGGGAAACTCAAAGCAGCACAATGTGCCCTATGCAAATGCTAAGGCTTGCCCCCATAATGCAGGTATGAGCCAAAGTAAGCCTAGCCCTCCCTTGCGGGCCTCTAATCAGGAGGGGGAAGATAGCGAGGATGTCCATCGTTATGCAGCCATGGCATCTACCCAGGATGTTGGTGGCCCTTCTCTTTCCTTGAGAGATACCGGCCTCAAGGTCTCAAGGTTGCTAAGCTCTCTTCGGCCCTGAGAAAGCATAAAGAACCCCTCCCCCCCTCCCAAGCCAAGCAACATCCAGTAACTTAGAAGATACCACGGATGAAGAGGAAGACGAAGAAGAGTTCTTATCTTCCAAGGAACTGACGGGACCAACAATATTAGCAAGCTCAACCAACGAAAAATCAGAAGGCACAAGGGTTAGAGATATGGACAGAAAGTTAAGAAACAAACAGAAAAAGATAAAGAGTTTGGGTTTCAACACACCATCCCTCGAAAGTTAGCAAACTTGGGGGCCAAAGGAGGAAAAAAAGGAAGCATAGTAAGCCCTGCAAAAGGGACGCCCTCTTCAAAGAGTAAATAATGAATATCATCTCCTAGAATTGTAGGGGTCTAGGTTCTGGAAAAAGAATAATGAAATCAAAGTCACTTATCCAAAAGGAAAGACCAGTAGTCACCCTCCTCCAGGAGACAAAGTTAGGCGATGCACAAATCTCCTCCATTCACTCTGAAAATTGGGGGAAAAGTAGTATGGTAGCAAAAATCTCGAGAGGCACTTCGGGAGGGCTCTACACGATATGGAATCCAACACAAATGCAACTAATAAGCTTTATAAAAACAACCCACTTGATTGCAACTACCTTTAAAAATTTAGAGTTACAACAAAATTGTACTATAGTCAATGTATATAAGCATGTTCACTTTCGAGAGAAACAAGAGTGTTGGAAGTCCTTCACAGAGTTGCAAAACTCTGATATGGACGCAATCGTATCCTGGGAGGTGACTTCAATTCTATGGGCTAAAATGAGAAATGAGGAGGCTCCATTGTCTGGGATGCCTCACTGGAAGACATGGACGATTTAATGCTCAATATCAATCTTTTTTATGTCAAACGTTCCAAATTTCTCTATACATGGAATAATAAGTGCTCTGGTCCGGGCTATATAGCTATTAGGCTTGACCGTTTCCTTGCTTCTGATAGTCTCCTTAATTTGAATCTGTGTCTAAAATATTTTATCCTTCCTTGGTGCGGGTCAGACCATCGCCTTATACGCCTCCTCCTCTCACCCTCCAATAATCTTGGGCTTATCCAACTTAGGTTCTCCCCCCTCTAGCTGGACTCTATAGGGTTCTCCAATTTAGTCTCTCTTTCTTGGTCGGTTTGGGTGGAGGGCAGCCCAATCTCTATCTGGGAATATAAAATCAAGCGGCTAAAAGGTGATATTAGGAGTTGGCTCAAGGAGAATAATACTAAAAAAGCAATATGAAATAAAGGATACAGAACAACATCTAGCATTAATTCATGGGAAATTGAGATTGCCCTGGTCACCTAAATTGAGTTTCAAAAAGAAGTTGAAACATTCAAGACCCTCTATTTCCTCCTTATACGAAAATAAAAATACTACAGGTTAAAATCTAGAAACACTTGGCTTGTTGTCGAGGATAGGTGTTACACGTCATTTTTTCACCATGACACTTAACAGTTAAAATGGATCTCTCGCCATCCATAAACATGTTTCAAAGCACTCCCTTGCAATTCAAACATCTAAAACCCTTAAATAAATTATGAATTTTTGGAAACATGGCCTTTTACCTTGTCTAGTGTGACCTACATGCTTTTCTTAGTCAATTTCCATGCATTCACAATTTCTTCCATTAAAGCTTGCGCATAAACTACGCTTTGTCTCCCACTATAAACTGCGCACATGGCTCAATGAAAAGTAAAAATAAAAAGTAAGTTTAGAAGCCTTGTTGGGCGAATATATCCCAACTAGACGCTTTTTGGCCATATCTATTCAAGCCTTACCCCTCACAACATGGAGATAATTCCCTTTCATCAAGGAACCGTACTCCCACTATTAGTGGATCTCATAATTCTCTTATGGATCTCAAACCTCCTATATTTGGCCTATAAATTGACTACAGTCTAGATTTTTAGGGGAGTTCACAAAAGGTAGTCTTATGTTGTTGAATTTAGATTGGGAAGCTTATCATCGAAGGAGAGGGTTGGAGGCATTTGGGAGGAACCTCATGACATCGAGGCAAAGGTTGTAAGGCACTTCTTTATCTCTGAATTAATACAAATGAATCCTTTTTTCCATTGTATTGTCTTACTAAAATGATGAATGATTTATGTTTTTTTATGTATTCATTAAGATGATATCAATTTCTAATCTCCTTGATCATTAAATTAAGCTTATTTGAATCATTATGTTGCATATTCCTTTGATATCTTTTATATATGTGATTATAGATCTTATCAAGCATTGAGGAGCTGCATCGGGACGGATCGAGGATCTCCATCAAGCATTTCGCAAATAGGTAAGGGCACCATTCTCCTTTTCTTGTTTTGATGATTTAAACAAAGTAGGCTTAGGGAAAGAGTTATTCAATTGTCTATTTGTTTCTAGTTTTCCCTTAGGAATTCAGGGAGATTGCTTTTATCCGTAGAGGGATTTGTCCATGTAACAATAGGAACACAAAGTTTTTCCATAAACATGCAAAGTTCAGGGAAAGAAAAAACAACATATCCTAGATACAACATGGGGGGTAAACAATCATTGAATTCGAGGACATTAAGAAAGTTGTTATGGAACATTTTCGGAATATTTATCATGAATACTTTTAGATTTATCAAGAAAGTGAGGAGTTCCTCTTGGAGAAAGTCCCCACCCTGGTTACTACAAAAAAGAATAATGCCTTGACCATCCCTCTGATAGCTGAAGAGATTAGAAAGGTCGTGTTCTCCTTTTTGCCTGACAAAGCCCCTAGTTTGGATGGTCCTCAACTAGCTTCTATCAACACTTATGGGATTTTATAAGTAAAGACTCGTGTCATGTGATTGAATATTCTTTCAAGAGATTCGTAATGGAGGGAGGAATCAATACTTCCTTCTTATCCTTCTCCTTGTTCTCCAGACTCCGCCATATTTCTCTCTATAATGTCTCTTACAAGGTCATTTTGAAGTTGCATGCCTCTAGACTCAAAAACTCCTACCTCAATTGATCTCTGTCAACCAAGGGGGATTTGTGTCGGGTAGGGAATTTTTTTACAACATAATTCTACTTCAGGAAGCTATAGACTTGAGTTGGAAAAGAGGGGATCATGTTGAAAGTTCTAAAGAATCTGGGGTTTGATGAAACATTTACAAAGTGGATAGCTCTTTGCATCTCTTCTCCTTGGATAGTTGCTCTGGTCAATGGCCTAGTGACAGGTTTTTTCAAATCTTCTAGAGGCTTGAGGCAAGGTTTCCCCCTCTCCCCATTTCTCTACATATTAATGGTGGATTTGTTGAGTAGAAGATTGGAACATGATCATGAAACCTGCAAAATTTCAGGCATCATATTTAAAGAGGGGATCAAAAGTATCAACCATGGAAAGTTTGTGGATGACACTATTTTTTTAGGTGGTTCCTCTGTCATGATTTCCAAATGATTTAAAGTAAATTTCGATGAGTTTCTTAGCGCCTCTGGACGAGCCACAAGTTACATCAAAAGTCATATCTACACTTGGAACATCTCTCCTAAGAAAGATAAAAAGATCAAAGAAATTCTGGGATTTAGGATTGTTTGGGGTTGGAAGGAATTTAACTACCTCGGAGTTCCAATCTTCCTAAGGTGAGCAGCTCCATATTCCTGGAAGAGATTCCTTGACAAAATCAAAACCAGAATTGTTAATTGGGGAGGAATCTGGTTAAATAATGCGGGCAAGACTTTCTTAGTGAAATCGGTGTTATCAACCATTCCCATGTACCAATTCTCAGCTCTTCAGGCACCTAAGTATGTTTTGCACCAACTTGGCATATATATCAAGGAATTTATTTGGGAGGGAGGGAAGTAGGATAATAAACAAATCCACCTAGTAAACTGGAACACCATCAAAGCGCCTAAACAACATGGGGGGCTTGGTATCCATGACCCCTTTCTAACCAATCAGATTCTTAAACAAGCTCAATCAGATTCTTAAAAGATCCCTTAGCATGCACCCTCCCTTTGAGAAAAATCATTTTTTTCACATTCTAAGAGGCCTAAATAAGGAAGCAGATACACAAGCCAATAAGGCATGCCAAATGAAAGAAGGTCATAACATGGTCATTGAAATTGAAGGTTTTTTACTCATCCCCTAATTTTACGAATGAATGTCTCAAATTCTATGTTAAAATTCCACTCCTCCTCCAAGGTACTCTTCCTAAAGTCTCAAAGCACGACAAAAATGGATTACTTAATTTCTATAGTCTCACCCTCGCTCCCCTTGTGCGCACTTACCCTCCTTCCCTATCTTCTCTTCACCCTCCCCCCTGTTGGAAATGTTGGCATTGATGGCAAAGGTAAAGACAGGAGCAGCACCTAAACTATCCATAAGGCAAAAGAGACAGAGAGGTAGCAGAGGCAACAGATGAAACAGAGGAATTGAAGCAGAAGCAACAGAGGAATTAGAGACAGAGCAGTGAAGTTGAAAGGGCCTGAAGGAGTTTAATACAGAGGTTTATTTATGAATTAGGGGTTTAATACAGTTTGCAGATGAATTATTGAGCAATTATTCATTAATTAAGTTTGTATGGCATAGACTTTGATTGAAGACTACAACCCTATGGAAAAGACTTAATATGCTTGGGGATGAGTTGGAGCATTGCTTAAATGGAAAGGAAACTATGAAGTGGTCAATGAAACTAATAATGAGAAAAGGCACAGTTCGAAAACCAAACTCGTGAATCAAGGATCACGATGAGTCAGTGGATTGAAGAGCCAAAGGAGCGCAGTGTATTAAAGATTTGGGCAGTCTCTAATTGAGAATCAAAGGGAGAACGTTCCACATAAGCGCCGAAAAAGTTCGAATCAAATTGTTTGAACATAATGTGGGTTTGAATTGCCTTCAGTATGTAAGGGCGAGAATCTAAGATTGAGGAATTCGTAAGAGCTGTGAGGTTTGGGGATAGCTCCTTGAGATATCATTGTAGATATCGTATGGAGGACTGACGAATGGGCTCAATGGGCGATCGAATGGTGGAGTGATAAAGTGAGCCAAGAATAAAACAAAACAGAAAGGCAGCTTCATGAATGGTGTCGACCAGAAGTAATTCAAGAGCAGAGTCGTGAATTGGAGTGGTTCAGTGCACAGTCGTAGGCAGAGTTAATTACAATAAAACGTTGAAGCGTTGAACGGAACCCTGAGCCAAAAGGGAGCGGAACCTTGTACTAGACGGAACCGGATCACGGAAGACGGAACTCGGAAGACGAAACCCAGAAGGCGGAATTCGGAAGACGGAACTCTGACTAATGAACAGTAAAGGCGGGTTTCCGGTTTTCATCGCACCACCTTCGTCGGGCAAGCGGTATTCAAGATTTCAGAGCGATTCCATACACTGTCTGACATGTGGCCTCAATTGATTTCGGAAAACCACTCTCACCACGCATTATTGTTCGTGCATTTAAGCCAAGCGATATCCATCGGATCACACGGGGCAAGGTGACGTGCTCTCAGTCGTTAGATGAGAAGGGACGTTTAAGCGCTGGGGCCTAGTCCATCACATAACTATTGAATATTAAGCCTCGTGCAAGTTAACCGCATGATTTCCGTAGGATCAGAGGTTGAAAGAGCGATGAATTATCCACCATTGGATCATGAATGAAGTTGCAAGGTGAACAAAATGGAGAGCGAAAGTCAATTTAATTGAGCTCCATGAATCCAATGTAATTTAGTGGGTCTATTCAAAGGTTGCCTCCGCGTATGCCTGGAGCATTGAGGTTTACTTTAAACCATACACAGTTGAATATAAAATCCCAAGTCGAAGATTGAGATATGAAGTTTAGAACGAGTTAAGTTGGTGATATTTGCCATGGTCGAGCTCAGAAATTGTAACAAGAGTGCGGACTAAAAGAAGTGTTGAAGGTTAGAATGCAAGGTCATCCTTTTTAATAAAGGGAGAGTTAAGCAAAAATTCACCATATATGTGATGTGTGGAAACCTGGTCATTTAACCAATGATAAATTGATTGGTCCGAGTTGATTCGACTATGGTTTAAGCCATAGATTCTTCAAGGAGGTAAACTTCAGCATAAATTCGAAATTGCTCATATTGGAAATTGGGTTAAGTACTAAATTGAGTGCAGGTGATTTTATGTGCAAGTAAGTTTTAATTATTTAAATTGCCAGCCCAGAAAATAGAGTATTGAAATTGCCCAGATCGACAATTGGATTGAGTACAAATTTGTTGTATCCATTTTATATGCACACAGAAAGAGGAAGTATGAGGCCTGACATAGGTAAACAAATATTGCAGAGTTGAAGAGATGTACAACAAAGGGATTCAAAAGTGCAGTGAACAGGTGTAATATGCAAATGACAGTGAACAAAGAGTATGCAGACAAGTTTCTTGACAGCAACAGAAAAAGACAAAACCAGCAAAGCCAAAGGCCAGAAAATGAGCTGAGTGAAATTATTTTTATGTAATCGAAAAGGTGAAACGTAAATGTTTTAATTGATTTATATTGTTGTGATGCATTGGCAAATCTTCAGAAGAGAACAAATATCCCACTGTAATTTTAAATTGGTACCTACAGTTATATTTTTCTAAGTGAGTTAATAAAAGAAATGAGGAGACAAAAGGCAAAGAGACATGGCTGTCCAGTTCAAATTCCCAATAGAATGCAAACAACCATGATGCTAATTTATATAAAACAGGTAATATCCAAAGGGAAAAAGTTACGAAAATAGAGTGAGAGAAGAAGAGAGTGTGACGCAGAATCGAAGAGAGTTGAAGAAAATAAGAAAGCTGCAAGAGGTCAGAGAGTGTGAATATAGAAAATGCAAAGTATGAAGAATTGAGGAGAAAAGACAAGAAGGAGGAGGAGCTAAGCAGAGAAGAAGGAGGAGTTGAGCAGAGATGATGCAGGGCTGATATGAGGACTATTGAATAGCAGAAGAGAAGGTACAGAACAGAGATGATATCCAAGGTAAATCAGCAAGTGTTTTTCTTTTGAAAGAGTAAGGAAGTTGGAGCTTCCCTATCAAGTTGTAGCTTGATAGATGTCAGTTGTAGCTGACTGAGGTAGGAGCCTCCTGTAGGTTGGTGCCTGCAGAAAATGGATGGGAGTTGGTGCTTCCACATCAAGTTGTAGCTTGATAAAATGTCAGTTGTAGCTGACTGAGGTTGGAGCCTCCTGTAGGTTGGTGCCTACAGAAAATTAATGGGAGTTGGAGCTTCCTTGCAAGTTGTAGCTTGCAGAATTGAGGTAGGAGCCTCCTGTAGGTTGGTGCCTGCAAAAAATCGGTGGTGAGAGGGAGTTGGAGCTTGCCTTTGCATCACAACAATAATAAGATGTGGTTTTCTCCCTTTATGGGTTTCCACTTATATCTGGTGTCTCTGTGCATGATGTCTATGTGTTGATGTGGTTTATCTAATCTGCTTAAATACTTGTTGCTCACATATTAAGATCGTTGTTACAATTAACAAATCTGCTTGATACTTGCTGCTCACAAATTAAGATTGCTCACATATTAAGTTGATCATGAAATGAAGGTGTAAATAAGTTTTAAGGGAAAAGTTTTAAAAGTCCATGTATGTGTTAAACTGATTCACCCCCCCCCTCTCTCAGTTTAACTAAGGGTTCAACACCCCCTGCCTCCACATCATCCTCCACCTCACGCCCACTCCCCGCGCGCCCCCTCTTTCCTCCCATATGGAATCAATTGATTTCTACCCTCCCTCCCCCCTTCCTCCCCGCTTGACACGAGGTTGCAATCGAGAACATGAAAATCCATTTGGGGTGTCTGGTGGGTTAAGTGTGGGAACGTCTTAGTCCGTCCCTCATATCTGGGTCCATTACCTGAAGAATTAAGCAAACTCCATGCGAAACCCTCAAAGAGTGAGCCGCATTTACTCCTCCTGGTTCGAATTAGATGGTTCACTCGCTTGAAGGCTCGAACCTGTGAAGTGAAGGTCATTTCGAATAAATGGTAATCATGGAAACTCAGTGGGATCCTGGAGGCAAGAAGACCACCTCTCAATGCCACATGAGGCTCATGTTTGACTCAGTCTATAAAATGTAGGATAACAGTTCGAAATTCTACATGGTGAAGGTGTCTGACTTTGTCTGGTGGTTTAGGGGATAGATTTATTTGGCAGGGTTCAAGTTGTCAGTGGATGGTCTCAGTGGTTGGGGGAAGCCCTAACACCCATTCTGGTGAGAGTTACTCGCATGTAATTATGGTTTGGCCGAGCAAGCGGAATTAGACCGGCAATATTGTAAAGTATCACTGTGAAAGGTCTTACTATCTCACTGAGTCAATTGTTAAGCAGGGTGAAAGGTCTCATTGTGTCAATTGTCATGGATGTTGGTTCCTGGGGATGTTGCCACCCGCGCTCGGGTAGGGTGGCACGTCGCGTTGAGCATCACTTGGTAAAATTCCCTCCTTTGGACTCTCACTCTCCTCACGCGAGTGGAATATGTGAAAGTGAACACACTTAATTGATAACTGGTATGGATAAATTGCAAAGGTTTCTTCGATAACAGAGGATTGAGGTGAGTGAAATGCAGGAGCTAAATGTAGAGAAGAGCAAGAAAATTTGGCAGCTTGAAGATGAAGTCGATGCACTCAGAATCAAGATTGAGGACCTCCAAATTCAACTTCTTACACATAACTCATATCCAATAGAAGAAAGCACTGGCTTCGACCTCAATCTTCCATACAACCCAAATGATTAGTCTACCTCAAAATCTCTATTTGGAATGTCTAGTCTTAAATGCATTTTGCTCCTATCATAATACTGTAACTAGTACATTAGTAGTCGATCAATCGTTTTTTGTAATTTTGAAGGAGTTGACAGTCTGCCTTGGCATCTTATGAAGCCCATCAATGGAAATGTATTGAAAATGTAAATATCTCGTTTTTAGCCGTGATGAGGCACATATTAATATATATACAATACTCTTTTGTGTTAAAAAACAAAAACAAAAACATTTTTATGCGAAAGTATTAACATGTTAATTAATCACATAATGATAGTCAAATTGATATGAATATTAGACACACAGAATGTTGTCATTTTTCGGCATTGGAAAGACGTATGAATGAGTGTTTAATTTGATACCATAGATTCAAATATGAAGGAGGTTAAATATTTATTAATTTAATTTTTTTTCCAATTTGGCACACTAAAGTAGGCGTGCAATCTTTATCAAAATTGTTTTGTTTTTTTGTTTTTTGTTTTTTGTTTTGATAAAATTATTGTTTTTTAGTGTAAAAATGGATTTAGTGTCGTTTCATACCCCATATTACAACCAAATTTTGTAATGAGAACATTTACTATTTACAATTCCATCAATCCAAAATTATTCTTACTAAATTTCAAGTTAAATAACTAATATCCCTTCATGTTATTTTGAATGGCTTTAAAAAAAAATTGTAAAATGTTTAGACTATGGCTATTATTATTAGATAAAGGGTATGGTAACCCAAGACTTTATTCAAGGTAAATTTAATAAGATAAGTGTAACAAAATTAATGTGCAATCAATATATGTTTAATATACAACTTGAAGTTTTCAAATTCCACTATCACAGTTGGAATTAAAGGATTGCATTCTATAAGGCGGCCAAGGTTAAAAACTAAGAGGAGACAACCAAAATAATCTAGCCATGTCAAGGATTGATGCGGCATAGGCTGGGCGCAAATCCCGAGTGACTTTTACAGGTTAGATACCCCTAAGTCGTGGTCTCTTAGATCACAGGCTAGTCTTGCAAGTCATGGACACACTATCATACCAACACACACACACACACACACACACAACTTAAAGTTGTGATATGAGAATTCAACTTCAATAAATACCCTGAAAAATGAGACACTCACTTGGATAATAATTTTTGTACATGGATGCATTAAACCCACTCTTCGTAAGTTTTGTCCCAATACTCATGCATTAAGGATAACGCTCATTTATTATGGATGCTAGCTAGGCCCACCCATTGGCCCTCATTGAGGACATTTCCACTCCCCACTATTTCTACTCATAACCGCTCTTGCATGATCCCTACAGAGCCATCAACCATCTGTCACATGCATCGCATGATGCTATAGTCCCCTCATTTCTATCCTCACATCCCTTCACTAGCCTAGACACTCGATACCTTGATTGAACGACACTGGTTGTGTTATTTTGTATCCTCATCCCTAGCCCCCACCCTCCATGACTCAGTTTGGATCTAATTGCACCAAAGATTATCCCCCTATTTCGTGGGTATTGTTAGCCCCTTTATAATTGGCTCTGGTGTCACTAGGGACATCTCCACAATTGAGTTTGGCATGGAAAGGATTGTGGTGATGTTTATGATTAAACGACACCCACTGCATTATTTCATATCATCATGTTCCCCTATGGAACACAATTCAACTCTAGCTCTATTAAGGACCATCCCCTTTTTTCATGGACATCATTTCCCCCCTTTTATGACCCTATTAAACTCTTACTCTTGTACTATTAGATATGTCCTTACAACCAAGTTCAAAATTTCCAAGGATTGTGGCATTGTTTCAAGGGAATTGTTTTCCCTTCTCTACAACCAAGTTTGGTTCTGTCGAGTATTGTGGTGTTGTTTTGTTTTGTGGATGTTGTTTTCACTTCTCTATGACTAAGTTCAAATATGTCAAGGATTACAATATTGTTTCAATGGCATTGTTTTCCCTTATTTATGACAAATTTCATCTTTACTAAAGATTGGCACATTGTTTTCTCTTCTTTATGATTGAGTTCAACTCCACCAAGGATTGTCACGTTGTTTGGTGGGCACCAGTATCCCTTCTTTATAACCAAGTTTAGCTTTGGATTTAGTCCCATTGAAGACGATATTTATCCTTGAATGGCTCCACTGTGCATTTTCAAGTTATTATGTTGCCATTGTTTTTCCTTATCCACAACTAAGTTTAACTTTGCCAAGGATTGTTTCATTGTTTTGCAGACATTGTTTTCCCTTCTCTGCAAGTCGAGTTCATCTCTAGTTCTTTTCTCATTGGCCCCTCTACAACCTTGGAACCTCATCCCTCTATGAGTAGGTTCTACTCTAATTTTATTGTCAACCTAATCCCCTTATGACCAAGTTCAACTATGGTCTTATAGGAAACCTTGGATTTAGTCTTGGGCTACGCTAGATTGGTAAGTTTTCTTGCAAATCTTTAAATTCATAATGTTACTTTTCTATAGATTTGAAATACTTTTCTTTTGTTTAGATAGAGAGAGAGAGACTCGTGTTGTGTCACTGCACTAGCATTATACTTTCCCTTTTATATAACCCATGTCATTGACATCATATTAACGTTATAGCTAGATATATCTTGAATATATTCTTTATCAATCTTAGCATTATATAGGAACTCGCATTATATGTGACATTTTACATAATGTCATTATAGATATTATCACACTTATTTGTGGCAAGTATATTTCAATTAGGGTAGACCATTATAAAGTTGAGTTTATGCCTAATGGCTTCTTTTTGTAGAAATTATATGCACTAAGCATGCATATGTCCAAGATCCACCTGATCTCACACTATTTAACTTTATGCAAGATACTGAATCTATTCCACTTGTTAATCTTTTGCAGAAAAATTAATTGCACACACATGTGAAGCATAAACAAAAAAAATTATCAATCGCACATAACACAGTTTTTAACCAGGAAAGCCTGAAGATGAAAACCCCAACTATATATTATGTAACATGGAGATCATATGACAATCTCATACAAAGCATACAAATCTTATCACAAGCCCTCAATACAGTACAATTGTCATACACTAATCAGGCCTAATCTTGCAAATCCATGCACCGATCTTTGCCACCTGCTAGCCTGCCTCCACTGCGCAATCTCTGCTTAAGAATAGCTTTGAATGAATTCGAATTACCCCATCCTTGACTGCGCAATCCTCATTGGCATCTCCACTGAGTGTGTGATGAAATCAATGCATCACTATAGTCACATCTGATAGTCTATCTTGCCCTTTCACCTATCTCTCCACTGGTCTCCACTGAAACTGCCATGCACTGTAGTTAACTATTGTATTGTTCAGTTGATTAATGAGTTATTATTTGTGAATTAATTAACTAATTAATTCACTCCACTCTCACTAGTGTATTAATAAGTTAGACAAGATACAAATAGCTCAACTGAGTCTAACTGAGTTAAACTGAATACAACTCCATAACTACTTCTTCCAACTGTGTCATAACTATGCCACTTGAGTTCTAACTGAGTCCTCCATGCAATAGCTCCAGTAAACCCTTAGGAATAGCGTAATTCCTTTTGTCAGTTGTTGTGCCACATCTGTGCACTGAACTGAAGTGCTCCAAGAGAATAAGTCAAGTTGTTTAGAGTCCTATCATTAATAAGACGCATTGGTCAACGACATGCATCAATGGTTAGATCAAGGATCTATAAATGTACTTTCCGCCCAATATCTTTAAAAAAGGAATTTCATCTATTTTTCCAACTTGATCAACCATCCACAAATAACATCCTCGCAACTTCAAATATGATCATCATGTCTAAAAATAGACTTTGCCAAAAAATAGTCATGCCCACTTAGTAGCGTTTACTCTTTTCACTAAGCTCATCATCTTGGCTGAATTCAACACTCTCTCTCAACAAGAGGGGTTATCTCCAACCGATCCTGCCTCTATGGTATTCAAATTTGCTCCTGGTGAGCGCCTTCGTCAGAATATCTGCATCCTGATCCTCCGTGGGAATGTACTGAAGCAACATGATCTTCTGCTGCACACAATCTCTGATATGATGATACCATATATCAATATGTTTAGATCTATCATGAAACATAGGATTAACCGAGAGTTTAATGCAACTCTGATTATCACAATGAATCACCGTGGGATCTAAATGTGAACCAAACAAACCAACCAGAATCTTCCTCATCCAAATAGCCTCACATGCAGCTAAAATTGCTGCCATGTATTCTGATTCCGCTGAACTGAGTGCCATAGATCTTTGTTTCCTATTGTACCAAGAAACTGCCATAGATCCGATACTGAAAATCCCTCCTGATGTGCTCTTTCTATCTGTTGGGCTTCCTGCCCAATCTTCATCCGTGAAGCCATGCAACTTCACCTCATCCATTTGCTTGTACCATAAACCATACTCAGATGTGCTCTAAGATATCTCAGGACATGCTTGCCTGCCTTCCAAAAGACCTTGGTAGGCTTAACCATCGCTTGTGAAACTTGGTTCACCGCATAGCATAAGTCCGGTCTTGTATTGAATAAATACATGAGCGAACCCACCAACTGTCGATAAACAGTGGCATCCATTACCTCTGTTGATGTAGCATCCTCTTTCTTCCAATTTCCTGGAAGAGGAGTGTCGATAGGCTTGCAGCCTTGCATGTGAAACTTCTCCAGTATCTCCCGGGCATACTTGCCTTGAGACACAAACAGTTCACCTTCCCGCTGCCATATTTCTAATCCAAGGAAATAATGAAGGAGGCCCAAATCCTTCATCTCAAACTCCTTTGCAAGATCTGCCTTGCATGAGTGTATCAACTGCTCATCACCTGTTAGTATCAAATCATCAACATAAAGTACAATGATTAAAAGCTTACCCTCAACCACAATCTGGTACAGGTTTGCATCTGCCTCAGTCTTGGTGAAACCAAGTCCAGTGAAATAGCTGTTGATCCAAGCGTACCAAGCACGGGGTGCTTGTTTCAGCCCATACAGTGCTCTTTTGAGCCTGCACACATGCGACTCGTTGTTGAAGATCTCAAATCCTTCAGGCTGCTCAATGTACACCTCTTCCTCAATGATCCCATTAAGGAACACGGTCCTCACATCCATCTGATGAACGTGCCAACCCATCTGCGCTGAGAGAGCAAGGATGGTCCATATGGAAGAATACCGTGTGACAAGTGCAAAGGTTTATTCATAGTCAATCCCCACAATCTGTGAGAAGCCCTGGGCAACAAATCTTGCCTTATACTTCTCAACGCTCCCATCAGTAGCTTGCTTTACCTTGTAGATCCACTCCGATCCTTTGTAACGGACGCCCCACCGTCCTTGAATAATCGTGCTAATCGTTTCGACAATGGAGCTTACACCCTCCACCATGGCATCTATCCGTGGGCTCCACGACGTCGCTTCTTCAAAAGAAGATGGCTCTATCACGATACACTTGCTCATAAGAGCCATGAATCCGGTAAATCGGTCAGGTGACTGTCTCTGTCTACACTATGATGTAGGGACTCCTACATTTTGTGCTGCATCAAGCTTCAGTTTCTCAGCTTCTGTGGTACTCTTTCTGCCTTGTCTGATGTGTGGTTCTACATGATTGGACTCCTCCACTTCATGAATCTCCTCCTGTGGCTGATCCACTTCTAGAGGCTCATCTTTGGGAACAAGAAGTTCCTCCTCTACATGCAAGTGTAGCTCCCTCTCAAGCGACAACTTCATGGCTTTCACCTCATTGAATTTTATATCCCATCGCATAACAGTCATCCGACTGTTTGGAAAATACACACGATATTTATGGGGTGTTTCTGTGTACCCCAAAAATATCCCGACTTCAACAGTCGGCTCCAACTTCTTCCTGGCATCCTTCGTCACATGAATGTAAACAAGTAAGCCAAAAATCTTCAAATGAGAAATATCGGGCTTCTTACCAGTAAAAGCTTCCTCGGGTGTATTCATGCCAAGTACTCTATGAGGACAAAGATTTTTCACATAAACCGCAGTGTTGCATGCTTCTGCCCACAAGTGCATCGGTAGGCCCTGGTCATGCAACATTGCTCGTGCAACACCCACGATCATTCTGTTCTTTCTCTTTGCGACCCCATTCTGCTGTGGGTTGTGAGGCGTTATGAGTTCTCTTCGAATTCCTTCTTTGCTACAGAAGTCTTTGAATTCACCCGAGATGTATTCACCACCATTACCGCTCCTTAGAGATTTCACCTGCTTCCTCGAATCCTTCTCCACCAATGCCTTGAACTCACAGAACTTTGAGAACGTTTCACTCTTCTTATGCATGAAGAAGATCCAGCATCTATGAGAAAATTCATCAACAAATATCACATAATACCTGTGTTTTGTTGTTGAAGCAACCGAGAATGATCCACACACGTCTGTGTGAATTCTCTCCAAGATCACCGAAGCACGGTTCTCCTTCTCATGAAAGGTGGTCTTCACAAACTTACCCATTGTACATCCTTTGCACTGATCTAACTGCGCAAGAGTACCCTTGGGAAGTCCAGTAGAAATTTGCTGAAAATTTTTCAAAGCGCCATGGTGAAGATGGCCCAATATCCTATGCCATAACTAACCCTCATCCCAGCTCACCACTTCTTCTACTTTGCCCACCATTGCAGCGTAGCCATTTACCTCTAGCTTATAGAGATTCTTAATTCGAACCCCTATCTTCTTGGTTTGACTCATTGTTTTATGTCGAAGGAAGTGAGGTATTTTGGAATACTGTCGCCTTTCTCCATTTTTATTTTTCTGAGCTTGTCTTTAAGCGCCAACTTCCTCTGGTCACTTCTGCTTTGGAACAAGTCTGTAAAATCCTTTCACATTAAGTATGGAGTGGCTTTCCCATGAAGTCTAGACACAATGTGGTCCTTCACACCTTCCAACAGAATCCTCATCGTCTTTGCAGTCTTCTTTTGCCATGCATCAAGTAATGCAACATCGCTAGATCCCGGCTTAGCAACATCGCTATCGATGAACTCCTTCATCCCATTATCCTCCAACACCGCCTCCATCCTATCCTTCCAGGCTATGTAATTCGAACTCCCATCAAGGGCATACTCCAATCTCAACCCTTTGAAAGACATTTCAATGTATACTCAATTTCTGCACCAAGAATCTTCTGTAGCAAATTCGAATTGTCCACCAGCACAAACTCAATTCACAATTGAAATCTTCAATCAACAATGCTTTGATACCATGTAGAAATTATATGCACTAAGCATGCATATGTCCAAGATCCACGTGATCTCACAATATTTAACTTTATGCAAGATACTGAATATATTCCACTAGTTAATCTTTTACGGAAAAATTAATTGCACACACATGTGAAGCATAAACAAAAGAATTATCAATTGCACATAACACAGTTTTTAACCGGGAAAGCATGAAGCTGAAAACCCCAAATATATATTATGTAACATGGAGATCATAGGAAAATCTCATACAAAGCATATAAAGCTTATCACAAGCCCTCAGTACAGTACAATCGGCATACACTAATCAGGCCTAATCTTGCAAATCCATGCACCGATCTTTGCCACCTGCTAGCCTGCCTCCACTACGCAATCTCTGCTTAAGAATAGCTCTGAATGAATTTGAATTACCCCATCCTTGACTGCGCAATCCTCATTGGCATCTCCACTGAGTGTGTGATGCAATCAATGCATCACTATATTCACATCTGATAGTCTATCTTTCCCTTTCACCTATCTCTCCACTGGTCTCCACTGAAACTTCCATGCACTGTAGTTAACTGCTGTATTGTTCAGTTGATTAATGAGTTATTATTTGTGAATTAATTAACTAATTAATTTACTCCACTCTCACTTGTGTATCAATCAGTTAGACTAGATACAACTAGCTCAACTGAGTCTAACAGAGTTAAACTGAATACAACTCCATAACTACTTCTTCCAACTGTGTCATAACTCTGGCACTTGAGTTCTAACTGAGTCCTCCATGCAATAGCTCCAGTAAACCCTTAGGAATAGCGTAATTCCTTCTGTCAGTTGCTGTGCCACATCTGTGCACTGAACTGAAGTGCTCCAACAAAATAAGTTGATGTTTAGAGTCTGATTATTATTAAGAGCTAGTAATAATCGACATGCAACTATTTTTAGATTGATGATCTATAAATAGACTTTGCCCAATATTCCAAGAATAGAATTTCATCTATTTTTCCAACTTGATCAACCATCCACAAATAACATCCTACAACTTCTGAAATATGATCATCATGTCTAAAAATAGACTTGTGCCAAAAATAGCCTGCAGGCCCACTTAGTGAAGGTGACTCTTTTCACTAAGCTCATCATCGTGTTGAATCTCAACACTTTTTTATGAGGTATAGGTCCTACCTAAAATCCCTCCACTATGGCATAATACATGTGTGCAATGGTATCTACCACATCAATATTAGGTTAACTTTCAATGATCAATATCAAAACCTGCACCATACACATCAACCCCAACCAAGTAGGATGAAAGCAGGGGAGGTCTACAACATTGTCAAAGGTCATGTTATGCAACTAGATCACAAAGTAGAAGAAAATATAGATCAACGACTTGAAAATTAGCCTCTTCAAGGGGGAAACCCCCCTTACATCACATAAATGAACAATTCTTGGATGATACAAATGAAAATACCTCCTTGGTATATGTTGTACCTTCCTCATCCTCCCTTTTATTCTTTCATATAGTAAAGGAGATTTGTTATTATATGTAGGGAGGAATTAAAAACTCCAGAAAAACAAAATGGGATTAAAAGGAAAAGAAAGGTTGAGGCATCTTCAAAGGGATATTTGAAATAGAGATCAGGAGGACTGGTCCAAAGAATAGCAGAATTTGAAGCCATTTTTCAGGCAGAAGATGAGCTTAAAGACCACAACGAACTCACTTAGCCAGAAAGTGCTCTGGAAGAGCTTTCCAGTGGTATGCAAAAGTTTTAAAATGGCTTCTCGGATTGTGAGATAGAGCCAGTTAAATTTGGTGACCACAAGTCAAAGCATTGCAGAGCTAAATGGTGTTTGTGTGAGCCTTTGGTGTGTAGCCAAAGTTGCCTTGAGTGCCAAAATTGGCGGCAAGGCTAGCGGAGCCTCTGCACAAAGCTCCATGCAGACGTGGCCGACACGTGAGCAATATTAGTTTTTGTAACATCAGATGTGTTCTAGCCTTGAGATTCGACAAAGAGGTTAGAATACATGTATTTTCCAAAACCTAGAAATCGTTTCTGGAAATTACACCTAGAGACAACTTAATTAAAATAATTAACCAGTTTTTTAATATAATTTCATAAGTCTAAACTTAAGAAACATGATTAATTAAAAGGTATTAATTAAGTCATGGTGAGAATCTTATAGAAAAAAAGACTTGGATTGAGTTATAGTTAATCTCAGCCATCGATTAAGTTTTAATCGTGGTTGTTGATGTCTCAATGAGAGATTATAAGAATAAAATCGATGGGGCTTGGAGAACACACTTCAACAATTCAATTTCACTGGTAGATCGATTTCCAGACTAACAATGTTGAGTTACCAGAGAGAGAGATAGTGAGATCGAAGCAGTGAGAGAGGGGAAAATATAGTGAGTCGGAGGAAAGATTTTCCAGATCCGGGGAGGCAACAACAACAGAGTAGCATTATCCCAGAGAGGCAGAGCAGAGGGATTGCGTAATGCTTAAATCATGCATATTGATTTGGAGAGGAGAAAATTCGTTCTCAGTTTCAAAGGTCGGGAAGGAGTGCTAGAGAAATTTTCTCAGCTTCCAAAGGCAAAACAACTTCATCAGGGGCCAGTTCAGGCAAGCCGTCTAGCCAGCTACGCATAGCAACGTAGAGGCTAACACATTGCACCAGGGGGCCGAGTTTCTGATAGGGAAAGTCCAGCCAGTGATTTCCTGTGGGAGAAGGGTAATTCCCTTCAGTATTGTACTCAATTTTTCTTACTTTTTGGAGTGCCAGTTGGACATAAATAGATGTACTCATATTTCACTACTACATAATGTTAAAACCCTCAATTGTTGCATCAGTTTTCCCAAGTTGGGTTTTTGTGGGGACATTGTCTCAAAGTAACTATGTTATTTTATGTGTGTGTGCTATCATTTATTCCAGTTTTTTATTTCTTCCACAGTTTATTTGTGAAGGTTGTGGTGTATTTAATTCAATATTTTTTGTAAGAAACAACATAAAAATTGTTAAATAGAATTAGAAATTATAAGAATTAATATCATTTGCTACAATAGGATTCAGGTTTCTGAATTTTCCCATGGTATCAAACGCAGATAGGAGGAAGAGCTCAATTGCAGACGAAAAGAGGGAGCTTCAAAGCACTGCATGAGCAGTTGCTCGAAACCCATAGCTTGCGCAATCCATTGACCAGGAGGGAAAATTGTTTGAGGAAAATTTTATTTCTCTAAGAGAGTTGAGAGAGAATAAAATTTTCCAAATTGAAGATTGTCAGAGGAAGAGGGAGAAAAAACATTTCCCTCGCAGAGAATATCTTCAGCTGGGACGCAATTAATTTTGCAGCAGTTTGTGGTGCAAAATAACGTCAAGAGTAAGGAAGAGCACACACCGAGGGAATTCTTTCCTTAGGGAATTTCTAGCCCATAAATTCGATTTCTCACTACAGAGCATCAGTAGTTGTGATCAGATTTGCCCAGAAAAGAGTGTGTAGAGCCTAGCAGTAGTTGCGTAGAGGAGAAGAGGAGGAGTTTGAAATTTTTGCATAGATGGAATTAGCAAGGCTGAGGGATCAGGATCGGTTTGATGGCGCCTCACACTACATGATTTGGAAGGCGAGGATTTCTTCTCTTCTAGATGAATATGATCTCAAGGCCTACATTGATAACGTGGTGGTTGTACCCACAGATCCAAATCAATCGAAGGCCTATAAGAAGGAGATGGAAAAGGTAAAGAGGTTGATTCTCGATGGGATTTGAGATCATGTGATATCACACATAGTTGGCAAAGACTCTGCCAAGCAGATGTGGGACGCTCTTTCTACGCTATACCAGGGATATTCCAAGTAGTGGAAGATGTATCTTAAGGAGAAGATAAAATGTACCAGGATGCAGAAACGGGAGCGTATAGACCCCTTCCTTAATATACTTCATGATGTCTGAGATCAATTGTCTGCAGTCGGGTCAACACCCCAACCTATAGAGTTGGTGCGATTAGCTCTGAACATCATTTCCGAAGATTAGCAAGTCTTTGTTCAGAGTATCATGGGTAGAGACAAGTTGCCAGATTGGGACTGGATGTGGGCTAATCTGCAGGAACAGGAGATGAGGCGAGACTTGGTGAAGAGTACCATCAGTGGCAACATTAGTAGTGGGACGAAGGAAGTGAAGGAAGAGGAGAATGAAACCCTCGCATCAAAGGGAAATGAGGAGCATCGTAGGAGGAAGAAGGACCTTTCTAAGGTCAAATGCATGAGATGTGGTGAATTTGGTATCTAAAACACTCAATGTCCTCTTATAAATAAGGACAAAGAGGAGAATCAGGATCAACAAGCTGCATCCGCAAAGATCGATAGTTTGCCATGATCACCGATATACCTCCAGGAGTGAGGTGGGGTGATTTGGTTTTGTAGCCCCATATTGCTACAGGCTGGGCAGGATCCTTGATATGTCCACCTATGGGATCAATACCTTGCTACAGGAGACCATAACAACAGTAGCAGGATGGACCAGTGACATTTGGTGCAGCCAGGTGCCAGAGTGACAAATACAGTAGATAGTAGTAGTGTGAGACTGAGCAACGCAAAGAAGAGTTGGCAGCAGTGCAGTTGGCACAGTGCAGTGTCAACAACAACGCAAAGGCTTTAGTGACAACGAAGAAACTAATATCAGTCAGGACTCGGGTGACATATGCATCACACTGACCACAATTGGTTTAGTATCATGGACAGTTCTCAGTTGCAGCAGCAGCAAATGGGAGACAATTAAAAATGTAGTAGTAGCATCCACAATAGAGTTGCAATGCAGATGCAGTAGTTGGAAGTTGTCCAGTAGATTCAACAACGGCACCGATGCAATGCATATCAGAGTTGCACAGTAGTTGGTAGGCAGCAGTAGCCAGACATCAATAATGCAACAGGAGATGGTGCAAAGGCAGTGTATTGTAGTACTAGAACACTTTCCTCGCTAAGAGAGAGTGTTAGTTTTTGGAGCATCAGATGTGTTCTAGCCTCGAGATTTGGTAGAGAGGTTAGAATACATGCATTCTCCAAAACCCATAAATCGTTTATCGAAATTCCACCTATAGACGTCTTAATTATAATAATTAATCACTTTTTTAATATTACCTAAGCCTAAACTTAGGAAATATGATTAATTAAAAAGGTATTAATTAAGTCATGGTGAGAATATTCTAGAAAAAGACTTGGATCGAGTTCTAGTAAATCTTAGCCATCGATTAAGTTTATAAGAAGAAACTCGATGGGGCTTGGAGAACACATGCCAGCAGTTCAATTTCATTGCCAAATCGATTTCCATAGTAGCAATGCTGAGTTGATAGAGAGAGAGCTAATAAGATCAAAGTAGTGAGAGAGAGGGAGAGATAGTGATCCGAATGAAATATTTTCCAAATCTAGGGAGGTAGAAGCAAGAGAATAGCATTATCCCATAGAGGCAACACAAAGGGACTGCACAATGCTTGAGCCAGGTAGATCGATTTGAAGAAGAGAAAATTCTTTCTTAGTTCCAAAGGCTAGGAAGGAGTCCCAGAAGGCTGAAGAGATGATTTTCTCAGCTTCCAGAGGCAGAAATACTTCATCAGGGGCCATTTTTAGTCAAGCTATCTAGATAGCTACGTAGAGCAGTGCAAAGGCTGACCCAGTGCACCAGGAGGCCGATTTTCTGATAGGGAAAGTACAACCATTGATTACATGTGGGAGAAGGGTAATTCCCTTCAGTATTTTACTCAGTTTTTCTTGCTATTTGGAGTGCCAGTTGGGCATCCATAGATGTACTCATATTTCATTGCTGCATAATATTAAAACCCTTAGTTTTTTCACTGATTTTCCCAAGTTGGGTTTTTCTGTGGACATTGTCCAAAATTAACTGTGTTATTTTGTGTGTGTGTGCTAGAATTTTATTCCAGCGTTTTATTTCTTCCGCAGTTTATTTGCGAAGGTTGCAATGTATTTAATTCGATATTTGACGTAGGAAAAAACAGATAAATTGTTAAATAAAATTAACAATTAGAAGAATTAATATCAGTTGTTGCACTAAGATTCAGGTTCCAAATCACCTGGCAGACTTACCCTAGTGGAGCTACCTCGACAGAGCGTAAAGAGTGAAAAAAGTTTAGCACTAGGATACAAAGGAATGGGCGGGTTCCACCCGACGAAGTTACCCCGATGAACATGCTACAAGTGTATAAAGCTAAGAGTCAGGAGTGGAAGATCCAGATGATGTCATCCCAGGAATGGTTCCCCAACGGGTGCATGCCAAAGGACCCATAGATTGTTGGTCAAAGTTGTCATTGATAGCAATATGCCATTGTTGGAGATGGAAAACATTCTTGTGATACATGAATAACCCTTGTTGCCCTAACCTCATGCAAACCCTAGGAGAAAACCTTAGGCACGAGATTATACAAATTCCCTATATGGCAATTACCTAATATATTCATGCATGATCTAATGATGAATAAAGGAGAATTTTTCCATGAAACCCTCCTAGGCACATTTCTTAGCTAAATGAAACCCTTGCTATATGATGTCCTTTCTCTTGATGAAGAAGTCCTATATGATGTCCTTGACTCATGATGATGACACCTTACCCTGATTCATGATACCCAACCATCTTTATACCTTGAATCAAGATGATGACACCTTACCTTGATTCAGGATGCCCTAAGGAAGCCTTAACCCTTACAAATGTTTTAATCTTAGAGGAAGCCTTAACATTGTCTAAAACACAATATCCTAAAGGATTCCATGAATAAAATTACGATGACAGCTCACAAAAATAATTTCTTGATGGTAAAATTACCTCACTAAAAGATGAAATTGACACCATCTTGTAGAGGACAATTTCCCCTTTCCAACGAGCTATCACACTCCCTCTAACTCCTCTTAGATTGGGATAAAATTCCTTTTTAAGATAAAATAATATATTTTATCCCAGCTGACCTAAGTCGACTTGTGTAGGCTTGACATGTCATCCAAGAGATGTGTATCTTCCTCAAATATCAAAACCAGTATAAATGCGATGTTAGACATCTCATTCTAGCCATCAATTTTCGGTGAAAAAACACAAAAGTTATAGGAGGCCGATGAGAAGAAAAGGATCACTTTTTGGAAAATTTCTTAAGGGGAAGCTCAAGAGAACTCAAATTATATTGTTGAAGCTTATTGCAGCCCTGTGGATTCTTCATACGAGCACAAATATGTGTTGTAACCTTCAATTAAGTCTTGGATCAGTTGCCATCTATACCCTCACACCTTTTTGCAGCTCAGATCAGGTTATCAATTCACCTAAAGAAGCTTGTACAATAGACAAATACTTATCTCAGACCTTTTATTTTGTAGGTATGCCTACAAGGCAGAGATTATACCTCAGACCTAAGGTTGAGCAGTGAACCAGGCCTCAGATTATATATGCTACAAACATTCTCATACGGGAGCTCAGTGCTTAGAATTAGTGGAGGGACAATCTCTTATAAAGCTTGAATTTTATAGAGATATTAGTTGTGGTTAGAAGCTCGGACAACAAATAGTACACAGAACTGTGGAGGATAGTCATCTCTTCCAGGAGTCTTGTTAAGCTCAGATCTTACCTTAGCACTTCAGGACAGAAAAATAGTCATATCATAACAACAAACTAGTGAAAGAATTTTACTACAACTCGGTCTATACAACCACCTGTGGAGCTCATTTCAAGCTTAGATGACATACTGTGGTGTTTGGACAATCACAATATTAGTGCTACAACAAACCCTTGACCCAATTAGATTTGGAAGCTATTCTTTGAAGAATTTTGTAGCAATAGTCAACCTTGGAGCAAATCTAGAAGAAGTCATTGAGAAAAACCTTCTTAAGCATTGCTTGGAGAATTTTGGTGAAGCATTGATTGAAGAACTCTTGGAGAACTATTGAAGCATTCCCTAAAGCATTGTTGAAACCTTTTCTTGGACAAAACTTGGGCTACTAAAGCAACCTTATTAAATCTTTTTTGAAGCAAACCTGAAACCTTTGTTGGAGCAACCTCTGAGAAGACTTATTTGGAGACTAATTGTATTAGTCCATTGGAGCAACCTTTGAAGAGCATTTTAAATCTTGGTGCAAACTTCTTGGTGGAAGTTTTGATATACACCTTGAAGAGGATTTGGAGTAATCTTGAGATATCCTTGAGAAAACCTTAAGGCATTGTTGAAGAAATTTAAAGACACTTATAAAATTCGATCTTGGAAGGATTATTGAAGACCATGATGTGTTGAAGTCATCAAGAGGTGACCTTGGAGAATTTTTGTTTCTGTACCATGAAGAGTTGTGGAAACACCTTCATGTGAATACAAAGTTGTCATTGATGAGCTAAGTGTCTTGGAGATCGTTTGAGGGCAGTGTTGAAGGTGAAGAGATCGATAGGGCTCATTGAAGAAGATATTAGGAGCCTTGAAGAACTACTGAAGTTATATTGAACAATTGAAGTGTAGGGTTGGAGCCCTAGAGCATAGGAGTTCTCAAGAAGCCCAGGTTGGAGCCTATACCAAAGAAAGGGTTGTATCCCTAGAGGTTGGAGCCTCAAAGTGACAAGGTTGGTGCCTTGGAAGATAGGGTTGGAGCCCTAGAGGTTTGAGCCTCGTGAAGTCAAAGTCGGTGCTTGGAAAAATACAGGTTGGAGCCTGGGAGATTGAAGATTGGTGTCTTCATCTAGAGTTGGAGCCCTAAGAATTATTTTACTTGATTCATTTTAAAGGGGATTGGAGTCCTTGTCATTTCTGATTAATAAAATTATTATTCTATCATTGTTCATTTTGCATTCTAATTATAAGTGATGTTAACTAGTACAGATAGAAATTGAAAAGAAATATTGATTCACCCCCCTCTCAGTGTTTCCAACAATTTGTATCAGAGCAAGTACCTTCGCTCATAAGCCTAACAACTTGAAGGTAGATCCTTAGAACACAAATGGAAAATCCAAGGAAGAAAGCCTTCAATCCTTCTAAAGATGTCTCTTCTTCAACCATGAAAGCAGAAGACAATCAAATTGGGAAAGCTCCATTGTTCAATGGAAACTTTGAAATATGGAAGGAAAGGATGAAGAATTTTTTAATGGCTTAAGGTTTCAAAGTCTGGGAATTAGTGATTACTGAAAGCACGATGGAAGAAGAATCCAAGGAATATAATACAAAAGTGATGAAGGCAATCCTGAGTGGGCTACCATATGTTATAAAGGTCAAAGTGGAAAAATATTCATCGACAAATGGTATGTGGGACAAACTTGAAGATCTTCACTCAAATGGAGCATTAAACATGACCTCTAGTCAAGAAGATGATGTAAAGTAGAACGAAATCCATAACCCATTAAGGAAGCATAAAATGAAGAGGACTTCCAAGAAGATATCATGGAAAAACTTGCAGTTGCTCTAGAAGAGATAAGAAAGTTGAAAAAGGAAAATGAGGAGCTCAAGAATCAATCACAAGATGGTGGCCATGACCTTGATAAGACAAGGAAGGAAGCTGACCTATTCAAGCTTCAAGTACATGAAAGAGATGAGGAGCTTACCGATCTAAAGGAGGAATTGTATCAAAACAAGAAAAGGCATCATGAAAAAGTCATATCCATGACAAATCAATTGGATGAAGAAAAGAAAAGGGAAAACACTTTGTCTAGCCATCTTGAACAAAGACAGAAGGACTTGAAAAAACTTGAAGCTAAAATTGGTCATTAAAAGGAAGATATCTCCTCCCTTAAATTTGAGATGGAAGAAGCAAAGAAACAAGCACAAGGAGTTGAAAGGGTAATGGAAGCTTTGGCACTCCTAGAAGGACAAGTCAATGAAGTAGAAAAGGAAAGAAATGCCATGATATGCCAACTAGAAGAAAAATATGAAGAGATATTCACATTAAAATCAGATATCATCTCTCTCAAGACTGAAATATGTGAAGCTTCAAGGATGGAGGATGAAATGGAGAATCATCTGGCAAATAAGTATGAAGAATGCAAGATGATGAAAGAAGAAATTGATCTCCTAAGGAAAGAAGTTTATCATGTGAACAAGAGTCTAAAAAGACCTGAAACCCTAGATGTCATCCTAAGTCATCAAATATCTCTCCTCGATAAATCAAGTCTTGGATATGCAGGTGAACCTTCAAATAAAAATGATGCAAACCCTAATATTTCAAACAACAAGTATGTGGAAAAGCTTGAAAGAAATTTTTATGCCCCCAGTTCCAACAAAAGAAAGGAGAAGAGTTAAGATGACATTGGAAGAAACCATACTCTAAGAAGATATGTATATGGTGTCAAGGATGGTAGAGGTAATGGATATGATCAAAGTATCCCAAGACATAATGATTTTGGAAGTACATCAATGCAATCTCCACCCTCCAGGCACCAAAGTATATTTTTTGGTTATTTCTATTCTTATACAAATTTGGGAACATGGGAAAGGATTATAGGGGATACCACAAAGGAAAATATAATGGTCTACATCAACTCCCTAGAAGAAACTTTTCAAGAATAAGTCATGATTCCTCACTCATGAACAATATGGAGTGCTTCAATTGTCATAACATTGGACATATGGATCGTAATTGTAACTTGACTCAGGTCCCTAAAAAAGCTAAAACCATGACTACCAAGCCAGAAAAGAGAGTTACACAAGTGTGGAGAAGGAAGCAAATTGGCTCAGAAACTCTCTTGAACACTCAAGCCAACAACTCATGTTGTTGATTTGAAGAAGACATCTTTGGCACATATGATATTCCAAGTTTTTATGATGAAACTTTGCCAAAAAGGAGGCATGCATACTATTAGGGGGATCTTATGATTCTTAACAATTCTTGTAGAAGCTATCAGATAAGAGCCCTATGAAACTCTTGATGAGTGACACATGGACAATCTTGATAGATCATCTCTTGGGAGTAACTCCATTGAAGAAATCATGAATCTATGAAAATGTCTTCCACTTGATCACAAGGCAACAATCTTTCTTGTCTAAAGAAAAAATAAGAGCTAGAGGAGTTTATGCAGGTAGGGGGAGTCAGTTGATCATATACCTAATCCATTTACATGAAGGCATGAAAAGGCTTAGGGGAGTAAGTACATTAAATAATAGCACTATGGCAGGGGGAGAACCATATCTATCATGGAGAACTATCATCAATGAAGAAAACACGATGGAGCAACATGCCAAGAAGCAGCTTGAAAAGGGTAGTACTTCGAAACCCCGTTTGCCATTGACGTCAAAGGGTGAGAAATTGTTGAAAGGGAAAGAATATTTCCATCAATGACAAAGGGGGAGACTATTGGTAAAAGTAGTCATTATTGTCAATATGGAATTGTTGGAGATGGAAAATATTCTTGCGATACATGAATAACCCTTATTGCCCTAACCTGATGCAAACCCTATGAGAAAACCCTAAGCATGAGATGATACAAATTCCCTAGATAGAAATTCCCTAATCTATTGATGCATGGCCTAGTGATGAATTAAGGATCCTCTTCCATGAAACCCTCCTAGGCACATTTCTTAGCTAAATGAAGCCCTTGCTACATGGTGTCCTTTCTCTTGACGAAGAAGTCCTAATATGATGTCCTTGACTTGTGATGATGACACCTTACCTTGATTCATGATTCCCGACCACCTTTATACCTTGACTCATGATGATGGCACCTTACCTTGATTCACAATGCCCTAAGGAAGCCTTAACCCTTTCAAATGTTTTAATCCTAGAGGAAGCCCTAACATTGTCCAAAACACAATATCCTAAAGGATGGCATGAATACAATTATGAAGACAACTCACAAAAATAATTTTTTTAATGGGAAAATCACCTCATTAAAAGATGAAATTGACACCATCTTGTAGAGGACAGTTTCCCCTTTCCAACGAGCTATCACACACCCTCTAACTCCTCTTAGATTGGGAGAAAATGATATTTTAAGATAAAATAATATATTTTATCCCAGCCAACTTTAGCCGACTTGTGTAGGCTTGAAATGTCATCCAAGAGACGTGTCTCTACATCAAATATAAAAACTAGTATAAATATGATGTTAGACATCTCATTCTAGCCATCAAATTTTGGTGAAAAAACACAGGAGTTGTGGAAGGACGAGTAGAAGAAAAGGATTATTGCTTGGCCAATTTCTTAAGGGGAAGGCCAAGAGAACTCAGATTGTATTGTTGAAGCTTATTGCACCCCTGTCGAGCCTCCATTCAAGCTCAGATCTGTGTTGTAGCCTTCAATAAAGACTCAGATCAGTTGTTATCTATACCCTCAGACCTTATTGCAGCTTGGATCAGGTTAACAAATCACCTAAAGAAGCCGGGACAATGGACAACTATATATCTCAGACCTGTTGGTTTGAAGGTCTGTCTACAAGGCAAAGATTATATCTCAGACCTGAGGTTAACCAGTGAACCAAACCTCGTATTATATATACTACAAACAGTCTCATATTGGATCTCATTGCTTGGAATTAGTGGAGGGATAGTCTCTTATAAAGCTCAAATTTTATAGAGATATTATTGGCAACAAATAGTACAGAGAATTGTGGAGGACAGTCATCTCTTCTAGGAGTCTTATTAAGCTTGGATCTTACCTTAGCATCAGGAGAGAAAAATAGTCTTATCATTAGAACAAACCAGTGAAATAATTACACTACGCCTCGGTCTATACAACCACATGTGGAGCTCATTTCAAGCTCAGATTACAAACTGTGGCGTGTGGACAGTCACAAGATCCATAAATTGTAGTCTACAAATATAATCTCAGACTTGTGACAAATTGGAGGCTCATATCTACACCTCGAATCTGTGATAGTAGTGCTACAACAAACCTGTGACCCAATTAGCTTTGGAAGCTATTCTTTGAAGAATTTTGTAGCAGGAATCACCCTTGGAGTGAATCTAGAAGTAGTGATTGAGAAAAACCTTCTTAAGCATTACTTGGAGCATTTTGGTGAAGCATTGATTGAAGACTTGTTGGAGCTTTCATTTCAGAATTGTTGGAGAACTATTGAAGCATTCCTTGAAGCCTCGTTGAATCCTTTTCTTGGACAAAACTGGGATACTAAAGCAGCATTATTAAAACTTTACTGAAGCAGACCTAAAACCTTTGTTGGAGTTACCTTAGAAGACTTATTTGGAGACTAATTGTATTAGTCCATTGGAGCAACCTTTGAAGAGAATTTTAAAATCTTGGTGCAGATTTCTTGGTGGAAGTTTTGATATACATCCTTAACAGGATTTGGAGTAATCTTGATATATCCTTGAGCACACCTTGAGGCATTATTGAAGAAATCTAAAGACACTTATAGAAGTTGACCTTGGAAGGATTACTGAAGAGCATGATGCGTTGAAGTCATCATGAGGTGACCTTGGAGAATTTTTTTTTGGGTACCATGAAGAGTTGTGGAGACACCTTCATGTGAAGATAAAGTTGTCATTCATGAGCTAAGTGTCTTGGAGATCGTTTGAGGGCAGTGTTTAAGGTAAAGAGATTGATAGGGCTTGTTGAAAAAGATATTGGGTGCATTGAATAATTACTGAACTTATCTTGAACAATTGAAGCATAGGGTTGAAGCCTTAAAGGATAGGAGTCCTCAAGAAGACCAGGTTAGAGCCTATACCAGAGAAAGGGTTGGAGCCTCAAAGCGACAAGGTTGGAGCCTTGGAAGATAGGGTTGGAGCCTCCTGAATTTCAAGTTAGTGCTTGCCAAAATATAGGTTGGAGTCTGGGAGATTGAAGATTGGTGTCTTCATCCAGGGTTGGAGTCCTAAGGATTATTGTACTTAATTAATTGTAAAGAGGATTGGTGTCCTTCTCATTTGTGATCAATAAAATCATTATTCTATCATTTTTCATTTTGTGTTCTAATTATAAGTGACCTTTACTGGTAAAATTAAAAATTGAAAATAAATATTGATTCACCCCCCTCTCATAAGCCTAACAGCTTGAAGGTAGATCCTTAGAACATAAATGGAAAATCCAATGAAGAAAACCTATAATCCTTCTAAACATCTCTCTTATTCAACCATGAAAGCAAAGGACAATCAAATTGTGAAAGGTCCATTTTTCAATGGAAACTTTGTAATATGGAAGGGAGAATGAAGAAATTTTCAATGGATCAAGGTTTCGAAGTCTTGGAATTAGTGATTACTGAAAGCATGATGGAAGAAGAATCCAACGAATATAATACAAAAGCAATGAAGGCAATCTTGAGTGTGCTACCAGATTCTATAAAGGAAAAAGTGGAAAAATATTCATTGGTAAAAGGTATGTGGGACAAAATTCAAGACCTTCACTCAAAATCAACTTTGAGCATGACCTCTAGTCAAGAAGATGATGGAAAGAAAGAAGGAAATCCAAAACCCATTAAGGAAGCAGAAAATGAAGAGGAATTCCAAGGAGATTTCATGGCAAAACTTGTAGCTACCCTAGAAGAGATAAGCAGGTTGAAAAAGGAAGAGGAGGAGCTCAAGAAGCAATCAGAAGATGGTGACCATGTCCTTGACAAGAAAAGGAAGGAAGCTGACCTATTCAAGCTTCAAGTACAAGAAAGAGATGAGGAGATTACGAAGCTAAAGGAGGAATTGCATCAAAACAAGAAAAGGAATCATGAAAATGTCATATCCATGACAAATCAATTGGATGAAGCCAAGAAAAGGGAAGACACTTTGCCTAGCCATATTGAATAAATACACAAGGACTTGAACAAACTTGAAGCGAAAATTGGTTAATACAAGGAAGATATCTCTTCCCTTAAATCTCAGTTGGAAGAAGCAAAGAAACAAGCACAAGGAGTTGAAAGGGTTATGGAAGCTTTGACACTCATAAAAGGATAACTCGATGAAGTAGAAAAGGAAAGAAATTCCATGATATGCCAACTAGAAGCAAAAGATGAAGAGATATTCAAATCAAAATCAGATATCACCTCTCCCAAGGCCGAAACATGTGAAGCTTCAAGTGTAGAAATTTTAATACAAATTATGTATTACCTGGATTCTCCTGATCTAACAATTATATGCCACTGTTAAATACATATTTGCTTCTACAAAAATTCTTGTGGAATTTAAAACACGATCGCCAATTGCAATATCAAGAAGAAATATCAATCGCACATAACACATATGTTTTTACTGGGAAAGCATAAAGCTAAAAACCCCACTATCATAAATTATGTATATATCATGGATCATGAAACAATCTCATACAAAACCCTAATCCAAGAGCTATCACTACAATATACAATCGTCTCACACTGTCATACAAAAATTGGCAAATACATGCGCCAATTTACTGCCTCCACTGTGCAATCCCTGTTGATAACAATCCTTAAATGAATGAGATCCTGCTTGACTTGAATGAATGAATGAGATCATGGGCACATCCAATGTGTGTGTGGTTGCATGAGTGCACCCACTAATGTCACAACTGATAGTCAAACTTTCCCTTTCACCTACATCTCAATTGGGTCTCCAGTGGATCTGACATGCATGTACTTAACAGTAGTAAATCTTTAGTTGCATGTGAGACAACTAATTGTGAATTAATTAATAATTAATTCGCTGATCTCTCACTAGTGTATCTTCAGTTACAACTAGACAACCGAGTTTAAATCACTTAATTGAGTTAAACTACTTTACAACTCACATAACTACATTTCCAACTCTGTTACAACTTCGAATCACTCAGTTCCAACTAAGTCCACTTGCATGTCCCACCAACCAACCTTTGAACTCTAATTTCCTATAGCTAATTGATTTTCCACTTGATTTAACTATTTCCAAGTGCTCATTGATAATAAATTAATGTTTATTGTCCAACTATTATTAAGGGATAATAATAGTCAACATGCATCTATAAATAGACATGTGATCTATAAATAGAACTCACACATACATCTAAAAATAAAACATCATCTATAAATAGAATTTTCTCACCATCTATAAATAGACATCATCTATAAATATAATGTTCTCATGCATTCTAAAAATAGATTTCCACCTAAAAATAGGCTGAGGCTTCATCCTAGTGTAGGTGTTTAATTTTCAGTAGGATCTTCTTGTTGAATCTCAACACTCCCTCTCAACAAGAAAAGGGATTATCCTTCACCCTGATCCTGTCTCTATGGTATTCGAATTTGCTCCTGGTGAGCGCCTTCGTCAGAATATCTGCATCCTGATATTCTGTAGGAATGTACTAAAGCAACATGATCTTCCTCTGCATACAATCTCTGATATGATGATACCAGATATCTATATTCTTATATCTATCATGAAACACAGGATTAATCGAGATTTTGATGCAACTCTGATTATCACAATGAATCACTGTCGGATCTAAATGAGAACCAAACAAACCAACCAGGATCTTTCTCATCTAGATAGCCTCACATGCAGCTTGACTTGCTGCCATGTATTTTTCTTCCGCTGAACTGAGTGCCACGAATCTCTATTTCCTGCTGTACCAAGAAACAGTCATAGATCCAATACTAAAGATCCCCCCTAATGTGCTCTTTCTGTACATTGGGCTGCTCGCCCAATCTGCATCTATGAAGCCATGCAACATCACCTCATCCGTCTGTCTGTACCACAAGCCATACTCAGATGTGTCCCTCAGGTATCTCAAGACATGCTTGCCCGCCTTCCAAAAGAGCTTGGTAGGCTTAACCATTGCTCGACTTAGCTGGTTAACTGCATAGCATATGTCCGGTCTCGTATTCACTAGATACATTAGCGAACCCACTAATTTTTGATAGATAGTAGCATCCACTACCTCTCCAGATGTAGCATCCTCTTTCCTCCAGTTTCCTTGAATAGGAGTATCTGTGGGTTTGCAGCCCTCCATGTGAAACTTACCCAGTATCTCCCTTGCATACTTTCCTTGAGACACAAAAATTTCACCATCTCGCTGCCATATTTCCAATCCAAGGAAATAATGAAGGAAGCCCATATCCTTCATCTCGAAATCCTTTGCAAGGTCCTCCTTGCATGAGTGTATCGGTTGCTCATCACCAGTCATTATTAATCATCAACATAAAGAACAATGATTAAAATCTTACCCTCTACCATAATTTGGTATAGGTTTGCATCCGCCTCACTCTTGGTGAAGCCAAGTCCAGTGAAATAGTTGTCTATCCGAGTGTACCAAGCACGGGGTGCTTGCTTCAGCCCATAAAATTATCTTTTGAGTCTGCACACATGTGACTCGCTGCTGAAGATCTCAAATCCTTCAATATACTCATTGTACACTTGTTCCTCAATGATCCCATTGAGAAACACAGTCTTCACATCCATCTGATGAATGTGCCAACCCATCTGCGCTGAGAGAGAAAGGATGGTCCTTATGGAAGAATACCGTGCGATAGGTGCAAAGGTCTCTTCATAATCAATCCCCTCAATCTGTGAGAAGCCCTGGGCCACAACTCTAGCCTTGTATTTCTCAACACTCCCATCAACAGCTTGCTTTACCTTATAGATCTATCTCGAACCTACCACTAATTTATCAACTGGCCTTGGAACAATTCCCTAAGCATTGTTTCTGACAATGGAGTCATACTCCTCCACCATTACATCTACCCATGTGGGCTCCTACACTGCTTCCTCAAAGGAAGATGGCTCAGCCACAATATATTTTCTCATGAGAGCCATGTATCCAGTACATCGGTTAGGAGACTTTCTTTGTCTGTGTTATGAAGTAGGGGCTCCTAAATTCTGCGCAACATCAAGTCTCAGCCTATCATCTTCTGTGGTACACCTTCTGCCAGTTCTGATGTTTGGCTCTGCATGAGTGGACTCTTCCACTACAAGAAACTCCTCCTATGGCTGATCCACATCTAGAGACTCATCTTTGGGAACCAACAGTTCCTCCTCTGCATGTAAGTCCAACTCCCTCTCAAGCGACAACTGCATGGCTTTCCCCTCATCGAATTTTATATCCCGTCGCATAACAATCATCTTAATATTAGGCAAATACACACGATAATTATGGCGTGTTTCTATGTACTCCACAAATATCCCAACTTTAGCAGTCGGCTCCAGCTTCTTCCTAGCGTTCTTGGTCACATGCACATAAACCGATGAGCCAAAAATCTTGAATTGAGAAACATCTGATTTCTTACCAGTGAAAGCTTCTTCAGGTGTACTCATGCCAAGTACTCTACGAGGACAACGATTTTGCACATAAACCGCAGTGTTGCATGCTTTCGCCCACAAATGCATTGGTAGGCCCTAATCATGCAACATTGCTCATGTTGCACCCACGATTGTTCTGTTCTTCCTCTTCGCGACCCCATTTTGCTGTGGGTTATGAGGCACTATGAGTTCTCTTTGAATTCCTTCTTTGCTACAGAAGTCTTTGAATTCGTTAGAGATGTATTCTCCACCATTATCGCTCCTCAGAGCCTTCACTTGCTTCCCCGAATCTTTCTCCGTCAATTCCTTAAACTCACAAAACTTTGAGAATGTTTGATCCTTATTTTGCATGAAGAAGATCCAATTTTCACGAGAAAAATCAACAACAAAAATAACATAATACCTATGTTTTGTTGTTGAAGCAACCGAGAATGGTCCACACATTTCTGTGTGAACTCTCTCCAGGATCACTGAAGCACTGTTCTCCTTTTCATGAAAGGTGGAATTTACATACTTCCCCATGGTGCAACCCTTGCACTGATCTAACTGAGCAAGTGTTCCCATTGGAAGTCCAGTAGATATTTGTTGCATGACTTGCAAGGCTCCATGATGAAGATGGCCCAATCACCTGTGCCATAATTTTCCCTCATCCCGACTCACCACTTTTTCTGCCTTTCCCACCATGGCAGCGCAACCATCTACCTCCAGCTTGTAGAGATTCTTAACTCAAATCCCTATCCTCTTGGCTTGACCCATTGTTTTATGTCGCAGGAAAGATTTTCCATCGATGAAAACAACGTCATAGCCTCTGTCCTCCAACATTGCTACTGAGACCAAGTTTTTCTTCAGACCTGAAACATGCATCACATCTTTCAATTGAAATGGTTTACTTGACTCCCTCCCAAAGGTAATGGTACCAATGCCGATTGCATTGTATCATCCATCGTCGCCCATATCTATATGCATTTGGAGATATTTCTCCTCCAAGTCACTGAAAAGCTCCTTATCCCGTCACATGGAAGGAAGCACCACCATCCAGATACCACACCGATCCCAATGCACTTGACACCATGCATGCGATCAAAGAAAAATCAAGTTCAAATTGCAAGGGAAGGGCCTCACCGGCTGCAGCTCCAACAACCTTCTTGTTCTTCTTCTTCTGCGGACAGTTAGTAGCGAGATGCCCATGTTTGTGACAGTGAAAACACTTCACCTTAGACAAATCCAGCTTCTTGCCTTTAGACTCGGATTTTGAATGGAATTTCTTCCCCTTCCCTTTCCTTGCCTTGGTAGCGAAAGCACAATCCTCTAAATCATCATGCTTTGATGAAGAGCCATCTCTGGTGTTCCACCTGAACTCCTCCTACACTAGATCTGACCAGAGCCGTTCCCAGTCCGACAGTTTTTCCTGTCTGTTGACAGAGTCTTCATAACTGTGCCAAATCTTAGGAAGTCCCAAGAGAGCCAAACTCACCAGATCACCATCAACAACAGTGATTCCCACACTCCCCAGTTCATCCCGACATTGGACAAACTTTGCGAGATACTTTGGAATATTGTCGCCCTTTTCCATCTTGATCTTTCTGAGTTTATCTTTCAACGCCAATTTCCTATGGTCGTTGTTGCTTTGGAAAAGATTTGTCAAATACTTCCACATAGAATATGGTGTGGCTTTCCCATGAAGGCTTGACACAATGTGGTTTCGTACACCTTCCAACAAAATCCTTCTCGCCTTCGCCACTTTCTTTTTCCATGCATCAAGTACTGCAGCATTTGTCGAAGAAGGCCTAGGAAAATCACTATCGATGAATTCCTTTAGGCCATTATCTTCGAGCACCGCCTCCATCCCGTCCTTCCAGGAAATGTAGTTCGAGCTGACCTTGAGTGCATACTCTAGCCGCAAGCCATTGAAATCCATTTCGATGTTTACTCAACTGTAGCACCAATAAAATCTTGCAGCAAATTCAAATTGTTTCCACCAACAAACTCAGCTCCTGCTTCAAAATTGCAATCTTCTGAGCTCCATTACCATGTAGAATTTTTAATACAAATTATGTATTGCCTATATTCTCCTGATCTAACAATTATATGCCACTGTTAAAGACATAATCGCTTCTACAAAAATTCTTGCGGAATTTGAAACAGAATTGCCAATTGCAATATCAAGAAGAAAGATCAATCGCACATAACACAATTTTTTTTACTAGGAAATAATAAAGCTAAAAACCCCCCTATCATATATTATGTATATATCATGGATCATGAAACAATCTCATACAAAACTCTAATCCAAGAGCTCTCACTACAATATATAATCGTCTCACACTGTCATGCAAAAATTGGCAAATACATGCGCCAATTTACTGCCTCTTGACAGCCTGCCTCCACTGCGCAATCCCTACTGATAAAAATCCCTTAATGAATGAGATCCTGCTTACCTTGACTGTGAAATCCTCATGGGCACATCCAATGTGTTTGTGGTTGCATGAGTGCACCCACTAATGTCACAACTGATAGTCAAACTGTCCCTTTGACCTACATCTCAACTGGGTCTCCACTGGATCTGACATGCATGTAGTTAACAATAGTAAATCTTCAGTTTCATGTGAGACCACTGATTGTGAATTAATTAATAATTAATTCATTGATCTCTAACTAGTGTATCTTCAGTTACAACTAGCACAACTGAGTTTAATTCACTTAACTGAGTTAAACTACTTTACGACTCATATAACTACACTTCCAACTCTGTTACAACTTCGAATCACTCAGTTACAGCTAAGTCCACTTGCATGTCCCACCAACCAACCTTTGAACTCGAATTTCCTATAGCTAACTGATTTTCCACTTCAGTTAACTATTTCCAAGTGCTCATTGAGAATATATGAATGTTTATTGTCCAACTATTATTAAGGGATAATAATATTTGACATGCATCTATAAATAGACATGCAATCTATAAACAGAACTCGCACATACATCTAAAAATAGAACATCATCTATAAATATAATTTTCTCACCATCTATAAATAGAATTTTCTCATGCATTCTAAAAATAAACTTCCACCTAAAAATAACCTGAGGCTCCATCCTAGTGTAGGTGCTTAATTTTCACTAGGATCTTCTTGTTGAATCTCAACATCAAGGATGAAGGATGAAATGGAGAATCATCTAGTAAATAAGGATGAAGAATTCAAGATGATGAACGAAGAAATTGATCTCCTAAGGAAAGAGGATGATCATCTGAACAAAAGTTTAAAAAATTCTCAAAGCCTAGATGACATCCTAAGTCATCAAATATATCTCCTCGATAAATCAAGTCTTGGATATGCAGGTGAACCTTTAAACAAAAATGATGCAAACCCTAATGCTTCAAACAACAAGGATGTGGAAAAGCTTGAAAGAAATTTTGATGCACCCGGTTCTAGCAAAAGCAAGGAGAAGAGTCAAGATGACATTGGAAGAATCCCCACTCCAAGAAGATATGTAGATGTTGTCAAGGAAGTAGGAGCCAGTGGATATGATCAAAGTATCCCAAGACATAATTATTTTGGAAGTACATCAAGGCAATCTCCATCATCTTGTTACCAAAGTATATTTTTTGGTTATTGCTATTCTTGTACAAGTAACTTAAATGTTCCATCGGTTCGAAAGAACTTGATCCATCCAAATAATGATCATGAGAAATTGCATAAAGATATTTCTAAAAAAAGAGATGATAGAAGCCAATAAGAAACCGAAATAACTAATTATAGTAGGTGTGGAAGGACTGAATGAAATATGTACTGTAGTGAAACTAATTAATGACCGTGTCCCTTTTGTACGACCACAATTGGGAGTACCCGAAGAAAATGATTTTACATCACTGTTCTTGCAAGGTGGTCCTTGCTAATTCACACGAGTGTCCACTTGCCCCATGCTACTCGATCAAGCAAGTTTGACATGAACATGAAAAAGAATTTTCCAGCTGAAATGGAATATTACTACCGAAATTGCATTGTACATCCAGAATAAACCAAGGAAAACATGATCCCGACAGATACTTGACATGTTCCTCCTCTCCAATTTTGGGCACATGGCAAAGGATTGTAGGGCATACCACAAAGACAAATATAATTGTCCACATCAGCTCCCTAGAATCAAATTTGCAAGAATAAGTCAAGATTCCTCACTCATGACAAAGATGTAGTGCTTCAATTGTCATAACATTGGACATATGGCTCATAATTGTAACTTGAATTGGGTCCCTAAACAAGCCAAAACCGTGAATACCAAGCCATAAAAGAAAGTTACACATGTATGGAGAAGGAAGCAAATTGGATCAGAAAGGCTCTTGAACACTCAAGCCAACAACACATGTTGTTGATTTGATGAAGGCATCTTTGGAAGATATGATGTTCCAAGTTTTGATGATGAAAATCTGCCAAAAAGGAGACCATGCATACTGTTAAGGGGAGCTTATGATTCTTAACAATTATTGTATTAGCTATCCGAGAAGAGAAATATTAAACCCTTGATGAGTCACACATGGACAATCTTGATATATCATCTCTTAGGAGTAACTCCATTGAAGAAAATCATGAAATTGTGAAAATGTCTTCCACTTGATCATAAGGCAGTAATCTTTCTTGTCCAAAGCAAAAATAAAAGCTAGAGGAGTTTATGCAAGCAATGGGAGTTGGTTGATCATCTACCTCATCCATTTCCATGAAGGCATTCAAAGGCTTAGGGGGAGTAGGTACATTAAAGAAGAACACTATGGCAGGGGGAGAAACATATCTATCATGAAGAACCATCATTGATGAATAAAACACGATGGAGCAACATGCTAAGAAGAACTTGATAAGGGGAGTACTTGGGCACCCCATTTGCCATTAATGTCAAAGGGGGATAAATTGTTGAAAGGGAAAGAATATTGCCATCAATGACAAAGGGGGAGACTATTGGTCAAAGTTGTCATTGATGTCAATATGGAATTGTTGGAGATTGAAAATATTCTTGCGATACATGAATAACTCTTGTTTCCCTAACCTCATGCAAACCCTACGAGAAAACCATAAGCATGAGATGATACAAATTCCCTAGATGACAATTCCCTAATCTATTGATGCATTATATAATGATTAATGAAGTGTCCTTTTTCCATGAAACCCTCCTAGGCACATTTCTTAGAAAGATGAAACCCTTGCTATATGATGTATTTGCTCTTGATGAAGAAGTCCTAATATGATGTCCTTGACTCATGATGATGAAACCTTACCTTGATTCATGATGCTGAATCACCTTTATACCTTGACTCACGATGATGACACCTTACCTTGATTCATGATTCCCTAAGGAAGCCTTAACCCTTACAAATGTTTTAATCCCAGAGGAATTCCTAACAATTTCCAAAACACAATATCCTAAAGGCTGCCATGAATAAAATGACAATGAAAGCTAAAAAAAAACAATTGTCTTGATGGTAAAATGACGTCATTAAAATACGAAATTGACACCATATTGTAGAGGACAATTTCCCCTTTCCAACGAGCTATCACACGCCCTCTAACTCCTATTAGATTGGGAGAAATTGTTTTTTTAAGATAAAATAATATATTTTATCCCAACCGAACCGAGCCGACTTGTGTAGGCTTGACATGTCATCCAAGAGACGTTTCTCTTCGTGAAATATCAAAACCAATATAAATATGACGTTAGAAATCTCATTCTAGCCATCAAACAACACAAAAGTTACAGGAGGTCGAGGAGAAGAAAAGGATTACCGTTTGGGAAATTTCTTAAGGGGAAGCTCAAGATAACTTAGATTATATTTCCGAAGCTTATTGCAGCCCTATGGAGCCTACAATCAAGCTCAAATTTGTGTTGTATCCTTCAATTAAGGCTCATATCAGTTGTCATCTATACCCTCAGACCTTTTTGCAGCTTGGATTAGGTTAACAATTCACCTAAAGAAGCCGAGACAATGGACATCTACATATCTCAGACCCATTGCTTTGAAGGTTTGTCTACAAGGTAGAGATTATACCTCATACCTGAGATTGATCAGTGAACCAAACCTATGATTATATATGCTACAAATGGTATTATATTGGAGCTCGGTGCTTGCAATTATTAAAGGAAAAATCTCTTATAAAGCTCTGATTTTATAGAGATATTATTGTGGAGATATTAGTTGTGTTTAGAAGCTCAGACAAAAAATAGTATACAAAACTATGGAGGAAAGGCATCTCTTTTAGGAGTATTGTTAAGCTTGGATCTTACCTTAACACTTAAGGACAAAAAAATAGTCTTATCATAACAGAAAACCAGTGAAATAATTACACTACACCTCGGTCTGTACAACCACCTATGAAGCTCATTTCAAAATTAGATTACAGATTATGGTGTGTGGACAGTCACAAGATCCATAAATTGTAGCCTACAAATATAATATCAGACCTGTGACAAATTTGAGGCTCATATATGCACCTCATATTTTTGATAGTAGTGCTACAACAAACCTGTGACCCAATTAGCTTTGGAAGTTATTCTTTGAATAATTTTGTAGCAGCATTGACCCTTGGAGCGAATCTAGAAGCAGTCATTAAGAAAAATCTTCTTAAGCATTGCTTGGAGCATTTTGGTGAAGCATTGATTGAAGAATTGTTGGAGCTTTCATTGAAGAACTGTTGGAGAACTATTGAAGCATTCCATGAAGCCTTGTTGAAACCTTTTCTTGGACAGAACTTGGGCTACTGAAGCAGCCTTATTAAAACTTTGTTGAAGTAGGACTAAAAACTTTACTGGAGTAACCTTAGAAGACTTATTTGGAGACTAATTTATTAGTCCACTGGAGCAAACTTTTAAGAGCATTTTAAAATTTTGGTGCAGACTTCTTGGTGGAAGTTTTGATATACATCTTGAAGAGGATTTGGAGTAATCTTGAGATATCCTTGAGCACACCTTGAGGTATTATTGAAGAAATCGAAAGACACTTACAAAAGTTGATCTTGGATGGATTATTGAAGACCATGATTTGCTGAAGTCATCATGAGGTGTCCTTGGGAGATTTTGTTTTGGTACATGGATGAGTTGTGGAGACACCTTCATGTGAAGATAAAATTTTCATTGATGAGCTAAGTGTCTTGGAGATCGTTTGAGGGTAGTGTTGAAGGTGAAGAGATTGACAGGGCTCGTTGAAGAAGATATTGGGAGCCTTGAAGAACTACTTATCTTGAACAATTGAAGCATAGGGTTGGAGTCCCAGAGGATAGGAGTCCTAACGAAGACCAGGTTGGAGCCTATACCAGAGAAAGTGTTGGAGCCTCAAAGTGACAAGGTTGGAGCCTGAAAGATTGAATATTGGTGTCTTCATCTAGGGTTGAAGCCCTAAGAATTATTGTACTTGATTCGTTGTAAAGAGGATTGGAGTCCTCGTCATTTCTGATTAATAAAACTATTATACTATCCTTGTTGATTTTGCGTTCTAATTATAAGTGATCTTATCTGGTAAAAATAACAATTGAAAAGAAATATCGATTCAACCCCTCTCAGTATTTCCAACATAGATAGTGCAGAAACAAAGGCATTGGGATGTAACTGAGTGGGTGGGGTCCACTCGCCTATTATAAGCTCAATAAGTTTATAAAGGGTGTAAGAGAGCAAGTGTAGGGATGAATATGAGCAGGCATGATCCACCCGATAGAAACATCCCGAAAATGTTTATGAACAACATAAGTGAAGCGTCGAGATGACACTAAGTGGGCGGGGTCCACACAACAATGACATCCTAGAGGAAGCAAAGCGGGGTAAGTGATCAAGGAATTAAAGGTAAAAGAAAAAGAGGTCCCACCTCTGCAGTTGTGAATGTAGAGAGTTAACCGCCAACCAAATGCCAAGCGGATTGTCATCCATTTTATACCCACCCGGTCCTAGAAACCTTCTCAGCGGGGTAACTAGCGCGGTAAGTAAACCGTCTCTCACCCCCGGAAAGCCAGAGTCAATTAGGCAAGCTTAACCAATCAATTTTCAAGATTCATTCTAAGGGGGTAGAGCCCCGCTACCAACCTCACTCAAACACCCCATTAGAGCATGGGGACCATGCCCGCCACCACAGTGCCAACTCACCAGGAAATGTCAGCAGGAGAGTACGACACTTTCAGGGCCAAGGGCCTCCTTTCCTTGCCCTCCCGTCTAACTCCATGGCTCCACATGTCCTCCCTAAACTTATACATGTTAATTTTTGCAAATAGGGTAAAATTCCACCTTGGACAGCTCAGATGACCAAGGACATAATTGCATTAGATTCCTCTTTTTGAATTATTTTCTTTATTAAAGTGAAATGGAATGGGTCATCCTAAGCACATGTGGAATTTGTCAAGTTGGCCTTAACCCCAAGTGGACCCTCATGAAGGCCTATAAATAGAAGTGACCTCAAACTCATTCTCACACATTACTCAAGCTATTTTTAATTCATATTCTTTGCCTTGGCTTGTATATTTTGTCTTGGCTCACACAGGTTTGATCGAAAGAGTCCGCACATGGTCTGAAATCACAAGCGAGATGCTCGCTTTGATATATGGTTTTTTGGATCATAGTTGCAGGCTTGATACTGAGCTTTTTCATCCATATCCAAAGGTACAGAGGCTTCTGTCTACGTCGAGGGTTTCATAGTCGCAGACATAGAGTTTCAAGGTTGCGGCTAGGGCTTCAGAGGCAGATCGGTTTGCTCTCATCCCTAGATGCTGGCACAAAGTGTCCTGCCAGCGTCCATGAAGCCATAGACATAGGCACAAAGGCTCAAGGGTGTGACTAAGGAGTTTCAGACGCACTCAGCCAATATTATGGTAATGTCTGAGATTTAGAAGCAGAGTTTGATAGTTACTTTCAGTTGGCTTCAGTGATCTGTTGGATCATGGTTTCTTATTACTGTAGAACTGTTATGTATATTTCCACTGCAAATTTATGTATTGGACTAATTGTACTCTCTGCTGATTTTTTTTTTATGACAAACTATTGAAGAAGAATATTTGAAAGGGTTCCCCCCTGGTCTTGGACTAATTTGCTATCTCTTATGGTTATGTTGTTGTCTTCTTTATCACTGCATATACTGTTCTATCTTTAGTTACAATTTATGTTTGATTACACTACTAATAATTGGATACATTGTTTATGAAGAAGTAATTTTGGCTAAAGTAATTGATACATCATAGAACAATCTGAAAATTTAACATGGTTTCAGAGTTGAGGTGAAGGAAAAGCCCAAAAGAAGACAAGAATTGAAGCCCTTATTATCAGAAAGCATATCTACTAGCCAAAGTCAAGATGTCCTCCTCCCCCTTTAAGGAGCATGTAAAGTTGGGTGATGCATCAAACTTTGCTGCATGGAAAGTTAGGTTGGAAATCATAGCTGACAATAATGATGTGCTGGAGTACATTCAAGGAAGGATGCCTGAGCCTCCAGAAAAGGCTTCCGCTTCTCTCAGGAACAGGTATAAGAAAGATGAGTCCAAATTAAAGAAAATTATAGTTGATGGTTTACAAGATCATTTACTTGCATATGTTGGGAATTTAAGAAAGTCTAAAGACATTTATGACAAGATAACCGACATGTATGAAATCAAAAATTTGAATGAGATCATCACCTTGAAAGATCAACTCAATGAAGCAAAGATGAACAAAGGAGAAGTTTTTCAATCATACATTATGAGTATCTCTCGTCTTAGATATCAATTGCAGAGAGTTGGAGAAAATGTGCCTGACATAGAACTGGTAGTCATGACTCTTAAAGGTCTCCCTCCTCTTTGGGAAACCTTCATTACTACAATCAACAACAACAATGTCCTCTCGTCACTTGATGAAATTGTTGGGAATATTACTCAAGAAGAATAAAGGATGATAGCAAGAGGACGAATTTAGAAGCATGAAGAGGGAGAGCCCACTACATACATCACTCATGAAAAAAGGAAAAAGGAGGTACATATAGGAAACCTCCTTCTCAACATACAAAAGGAAATAATGACAAATATCTATCCCATACTGAATGCTATAATTGCCACAAGAAAGGACATTATTCACGTGATTTCCCCGAAAAGATAAAGAGGCCACATTACAACACTAGAAGCAACAACAATAATAAAAGAAGAGAATACAATCAAAGGAACAACCACGAGAGAAGATATAAAATGAGAAGAAGAGATCCCTCAAGCGACCGTGAAGAATATCATCCTACTCAAAAGAAGTCAAGGGCTCCCAGATATGAAAGTAATGTTGTGAATAGATCTGAATATATTCTCATTTTTGCACTTACTAGTTCTTCTCCAATAGATTCGTGGAATAATTGTTTGGTTGATAGTGGGGCCACTCATCACTTCCTCTAGATACAAGGAAGTCCTCTCTAATTTTGTAGAGAGGGAGATTAAGTTGAAAATCATCCTAGGAGATAACTCCACTAATCCTGTAAAAGGCTTTGGATCCGTTAAATTTTAGTTGAATTATGGGGAATCAATATTGTTGCATGATGTTAGGTATGTGTCGGGATTAATGAAATTTTTTATATCTATATCCGCATTGGAAGATAAAGGGATGAGGGTTGCCTTCATCAATGGAAAGGTTTTGAATTGGTCTGTTGATGCACCTATGAAAGATGAATTCAAATTAGGATTGAGATATGAAGGACTCTATAAAGTCACTGAAAGGCCACTTCCAACATTGGTTCATAACATCAATCATACGAGTGAACTGTGGCATCACAAATTGGCTCATCTACACTATGATGCTCTTCCGAAATTGAAGAAACTAGTTATAGGCATTCCCGATGTTCAATCCCATCATGATGTAGTTTGTCCAGGTTCTGCGAGAGCAAAGAAAACAAAGGGACCATTCCCCTCTAGTAAGAACAAGACAACTGACATCATATATCTCATTCATGAAGATATATGTTGTCTGATGCCTATGCATTCCATTGGTGATCATTTCTACTACATCACCTTCAATGATGACTTTTCAAGAAAGATATGGATATACTGCCTTAAGCACAAGGATGAAGCCTTTGAAAAGTTCAAGGAACTCAAATTGACCGAAAATCAAACCGGGAAGAGAATCAAAGTATTTAGGTCCAACAATGGAGGGGAATATATGTCAAACGAATTAATAGCATTTTGTTAGAAAGAAGGGATCAAGAAGGAAACAATTGTTCCATATACACCTGAACATAATGGATAAGCTTAAAGGAAGAACTGGTATATATTAGAAGCTGCTTGTGCCATGCTCCATGATCAAAAGGTCCCAAATTTTTTGTGGGCTGAAGCCACACATGTTGTTGTATATGTTCAAAACTGAGTGCCTCATGAAGCATTAGAAAACAAGACACTTGAATAAATATTCACAAGTAACAAGCCCGACATTAGCCATCTTCATATATTTGGATGTCCAGTATATATTTTCATGTGTCGAACGAAAAAAGGAACGAATTGGAAGCTACAAGAATAAAAGGTATGTTTGTGGGTTATTGTGAAAATTCTAAAGCATATAGAATATATATTCCTGGTCAAAGGAAGGTCGAAATTATCAGGGACGTAACATTCAATGAAAATGTATCTCTTGGTAAAGCAAGAGACCTTCCTCCGCCTCCTTCTCCCAAGAAGGATAATGATGTCTGGGATATTCTAGATTTTCCCTCTATGTCTGAGTCCGATGATGTTGATGATCCCATGGATCCTTTAGATCCACCTCCAAGTGATCCTCCTTATATTCCTCTTTTTGAGAGGACCAAAAACGACTTAAATATCACCCCATTCGGTTAAGTGGAAATTAATTTTTGAATTATTTTATTTATTAAAGTGAAATGGAATGGGTTGGCCTAAGAAAATTTGGAATTGGTCAAGTCGGCCTTAACCCCAAGTGGACCCTCATGAAAACCTATAAATAGAAGCGACCTCAAGCTCATTCTCACACATTTCTCAAGATATATTCTATTCATATTCTTTGTCTTGGTTCGTATATTTTGTCTTGGCTCGCACATGTTTGACGGAAGGAGTTTGCACAGGGTCCGAAATCACAGGCAAGAGGCTCGCTCTGATATAGGGTTTTCTGAATCATAGTCGTAACCTTGATACTGAGATTTTTTGTCCATAGCCACAGGCACAAAGGCTTCTACCTACATCAAGGATTCCATAGCCACATGAACAAAAGGTCAAGGATGCGGTTAGGGATTTAGAGGTAGATCGGGATGCGCTCATCCCTATACGTTGGCAACAAAGTGTCCTAGTAGCTTCCAGGAAGCCATAGGCGCAAGAACATAGGCTCAAGGGTGCGGCTAAGGAGTTACAAACGCACGCAACCAGTCTTCTGGTAGCATCTAAGATTCAAATATAGGGTTTGACAGTTTCTTTCAGTTGCCTTCAATGATTTTTTGGATCAAGGTCTCTTATTTATGTAGATATGTTCTATATATTTCTACTCCAAATTTATGTATTGGGCTCATTGTACTCTCTGCTACAATTTTTATGAGGATCTATTGAAGAAGAATATTTGAAAGAGTTTCCCCTTTGTGGGAATTTTCCCTAGTATTGGACCAATTTGCTGTCTCTTATGGTTATGTTGTTGTCTTCTTTATCACTGCATATATTGTTCTATCTTTAGTTATAGTTTAGGGTTGGTTACACTACTAATAATTGGATACATTGTTTATGAAGAAATCATTTTGGCTAAAGTAATTGATACAACATAGAACAATCGGAAAATTTAACAACTTGGTCTTGGAGGGTACTTTGACACTTTTAAAGACAAAAATAATTTTCTTTACAACTTAAAATGTGCCCGATGGGGTATTCAACTTATGACAATGACACTTTTGACTTCTTGACCTAGGAAAAACCCTAGAAGCACTCAATGGGTGCTTGACCTATAAAATAAAATACCTCGAGCATGAAATCCATGCTCCAAAAATAATAATTTTTATTTCATCTTATAATTTACAAGAATCATAAGTACATTTAAAATTTATGAAGACCGAACCTAGTTACACATTTTTCAACACTCTGTCTTAACTAGGGAGGTATTCATAAATGGTACATGGACATTCTCAATTTGAAGATATCTCATAAGAAGAGTCAGATTGGTAACCCATTTGTTTAGCATCATATCATCCACCATTGTCATATAACAAGGCCTTGACTAACATCTATATCTCTCCACATGGTCAGAGCATAATGCTGGCAAGACAAACGACTTATAGATACCATCATCATTATCTCTCTCAAGCTACATACCCCACCTGGGTGTTCACAGAGTATGGCCTTCCTTGGACTATTCTTATCTTGAATAGCTAGTTCTCATATAGTATTAGTCCACGAATACTCTTATCTTGGATGCCCTACCTCACCCTCAAAGAGTATCAGATGCTAGATGTTTACCCAATCCTCCATTTTATCTTCCCAAGTGAAGACAAGAATGATGTACCTATCTCTCCCTCTCAATCAGGGAGGATACATCAACTAAACCAAGATTGTCTCTCAAATATACAAGCTTCTTATTAGGAAGAGATTGGGTTAATATGTCAGCTACCCACTTATCGGTGGAGATATATTGTAGTAATACACCATCTTATACTAGCTTCAGAATATAGTGATACTTGTTGTTGATATGCTTTGTCTTTACAAGAAATATCAGGTCTTCAGACAATTGTATACAAATGATGTTATCACAATGTATCATTGTAGGGTCCATCGATCCTTTGAACAGGTTGGATAACAACTTCCTCAACGAGACGCCGCTTCTCTATTTACTTCACATGCTGTAATATACTCAGCCTCAACACTACTCAAAGAAACTATGTCTTGCTTTCTTCTCATCCATGAGATCATGGAGGATCCCAAAATAAAACATCCTCCCGTAGTGCTTCTTCCATCCTGCTCACTTCCCCCCCAGTTGGAATCTGCATATCTAATCAAGTGGACATCATTCCTTCTATCATATTTCAAGCAGTAGTGGATAGTTCCTCGCAGATATCTCAGTTTGTGTTTTGTTGCTATCCAATGATCATTCTTCGGATCCACTTGGATCTGAATGATAAAATTTAATATAAAACATATATCTGGTCATGTTTTCACCATGTACATTAGTGAGCCAATCAATTTTCTATATTTGGAAGGATCCACAGGGCTTGATTTAGAACTCCTTAGTCTCTTCAAGTTTGTGATCATCAAGGTTTTCATTGGTTTAAAATCCATCATGTCAAATTTATTTAACATCTTGATCACATACTTCCCTTGATCTAGATATATTTCATCGGGTCCTTTCCAAACTTTTAGTCCCAAATAGTAGTGCATCAATCCCATATCCTTCATGTCAAATTCTACTGCTAGTTGCCTCTTACATTATTCAATTCGACCTTCCACACCCGTCAAGAGAATATCATCCACATACAGAAGAATGATTACCGACTCTCCCTTCATAACCTTAATATGGAGGTTTATATTGGAAGAACTCTTTATGAAGCCTAATCTCTGTAGGTATGCATCTATCCTAGAATACCATGCCCTTGGTGCTTGCTTGAGGCCATATAATGCCTTATTTAACCTGCAAACATATGCCTTTTTATCCTTGACTTCGAATCCCAAAGGTTGTTCTATATAGACTTCCTCATCAATATTGTCATTCACGAATGCAGTCTTGAAATCCATTTGATGGATGTTCCATCCCATCGATGCTACCAAAGAGACCAACAAACGAATAGTAGTATACCTTGATGTTGGAGAAAATGTCTCTTCATAGTTGATGCCTTATTATTGAGAGAAGTCCATAGCCTTCAAATATTGCCTTATATTTATTGATGCTTCCATCTGTCACATGTTTATCATGTAGATCCACTTGGAAGTTACCACATATTTGCCTTTAAGCCTAGGTATGATCTCCCAAACTCAATTTTTCATTATAGATTGATATTCTTCATTCATGGCATCCTTCCATTCTTGGTGAGTGACAAATTATTCAAAAGTGTATGGATATGCTTCTATTAGTTTAGTCATATAGGCTACATACCCAGAATATTGTTTGGGCTTCTTGCTTTCCTTGAATGTACCTTGAGCTACGCCATGGCCTTCTGCATCTAAAAGTGTAGACTTCAATCAGATAGGTCTTTTTCTAGATTATGGGATAGCCATAGGTTGTATAGGTTCATTGGGACCTTCATCTTCATGATTTGATTCCCCATCCTCCTTAGTAACTTATTGTTCAAATACATGAAGTTCTTCATCATCAGAGTCCATAGGGAGATTCTTTGATTTCTTGAATTCAATACTTTCGTCAAATATCACATCTAGGTTGAATTATATCCGATGTATTTCCTTTATGTATATCCTATAGGCCTTATAGGAATTGATATAGCCCATAAATGTTCCTCTCATGCATGAACGACCCAACTTATTTATTTTGTCCTTCAATATATGAATATATACAGGATATCCAAAGATTCAGAGTTGATCCAAAGTTTGTTTCTTTCTAGTGAATACTTTTTCGGGAGTTATGTTATCTAGTGATCTGTAGGGACTTCGATTTTGAATTTATACATATGTCTTCATGGCTTATCCCCACAGAAATGTCGGTAGATCTTGATCATGCAACATTGATTTTACACTTTCTTCAATGGATCAATTCTTTCATTTTGCAACTCCATTTTTTTTCGGGATTATATGGAATTATCAGATCCCTCTTAATTCCAGACTCCTTATAGAAAGTGATGATTTCCTTAGATGTATATTCTCCTCCATTCTTGGATCTTAATATCTTGATTCTTCATTCTGTGAGGTTTTCCTTGAATGACAATCTATGAATGTGACATAATATAGATGACCTCCAAGTGATTTAGTCATAGGGCTATGTACATTTGAATGAATAAGATCCAATATTTCTTTCGACCATGAAGCACTGCTTCCAAATGGTCTCTTATTGTTCTTACCCAATGCACATCCCTTACATACTCCTTCGTGATATTATTTTAATTCAGGGATTCCATCTACTATAGAACTTAGATTTGGAAGAATTTTGAAATGAATATGAACAAATATTCTATGCCAGAGTTCACATGGGATGATTTCAATGTGAACCAAAGCTTGAGCAAGAGGAGATATCAACTAGTAAAGTCTTCCTTCAATGATACCAATTACTCTAGCATTTTCTATGCTTGAGTTATTACTCCATACTACAAATTTTCCATCAATGAAAGCCACTCTATCACCCTTATCTTATAGAATTGAAATGGAAAGTAAGTTCTTATGAAAACCTGGAACAAATAGGATGTTGCTGAGATGAATATTGCTTCCATTCTCCAACTCTATTGAAGTTGATCCAATTCCTCTTACATGATAGCTTTTATTATCTCCGAGTTACACTGAGTAAGAATATTTTCCTCTTGAGAGAGTATTTAGTTGCTAGTGATGACCTGTCACGTGTCTTGATGCTCCACTGTCGATCACCCAAATGCTCTCATCTTGGAATGTGTTTATATGAGTTTCCATACTTATTTGATCCCTTCATTAAGATGACTTGCTACCTTTGAACACTTCTTGAAAAAATTCTTCAATGTAGTAGAGATCTTCATGATGCCCTCAACCGACCTTAGCTATGATACCATGTTGAGAAATCTTAAGGGAGATGATTAGAGTGATTTATCTTTACTTGATAACTGCTTGGGATATCTTTCTTATTATTAGTTTTATTACTTATTATTATGTTTTTTTACCATCAAACAACTACCAAAATAATAAGAACAAGAACACAAAATATAGGTTACAAGGTAGGGCCAAAACCTCTCCTCTTGAGAGGAAACCCACAAATCTCTTCTCTTCCTTATAGATTCTTCAATTGACGAATTCCAAGACCTTTAGACTAAGACCAATAGAAACCTTTCTAGATGATGTGTTATCCCTGATCTGGTCAAATCTCTTCCAGTAGCACAACTTTTACCTCTTACTGCAGATTTTTGGCCTCCAATGCAGACCTAAAATTTTTGGTCCTCCTGTAGTTGTTGTTGCCACATGTGTGAGCCTCAATTAGCCTTACAAGGCTTCCTTAGACCTTCACTTTCCTTTCTATAACTTCTGGAGCTTAAGGATGACCTCTAGTAACCTTCACTTGACCTTCTTTTCTTCTTTTCTCCAAGATCTAACTTGTAGATGAAAACCCTAGATCTATTGCAAAAACCCTAGACCTCCTTCGCACATGTGAGAGAGAAATATCTCGAATAAAATAATTCGTCATCCTATTCTTTCTTCGTTGCCTTCTTCTTCCTCCTTCTTCACTAGAATGAGTGATAGGATGTATGTGCTTCAAGGAGGTCGAGTTTCCTCATTTATATAGGCTCTTCAAGGTGGACGTGGATCTTCCTTTTAGGCCGAATTTCTAGCTTCCATGTCGACTTGGTCATGGAGGGTATTCTGACACTTTTTAAGAAAAATAATTTTCGTTACAAGTTACTATGTTCCCAATGGGGTCTTCAACATATTACAATGACACTTTTGACTTCTTGACTTAGGAAAAAACCTAGAAGCACCCAATGGGTGCTTGACCTATAAAATAAAATACCTTGAGATTGAAACCCATGCTCCAAAAACAATAATTTTTCTTTCATTTTATAATTTACAAGAGTAAAAAGTACATTTCATATTTATGATGACCGAACCTAGTTACACATTTTTCAACATTCTTGTTATGTGTTTTCATCTTTCATATTTCAATTTTATTGTTTGGATTTATATGTCTTTGAATAAAGTCAGTTTTGAGCTTCGAGATGACATGGATAATCTTTTGTGAACGACAAGTTCTAGTAACATGCAACCCTTGGCTTATCTATTACTCTCTTCCTTGATTTGGTTTATCTCTCTCGAGTCAATGATTTTCTAATGGAAAATACAATCCTTGAGCTAGGATGTTGTAAGTAAACCATGATGCCCACATATATCTAGGATATTCATTCCTATACTCGTAGATGTTTATGAATAATTTGTTATTTTCTTATCTATCTATGTAGAGTAAGATAAGGGGAAAATTTTTATTGAACAAAGCATCAGAGGTCTAAAACCAGTCTCTGAGGGAGCAACCTCCTCTGCTCTCAATGATTCGGGATCCCTCTTCCACCCATTGAAAAAAATAATAATAAGTGCATATGCACAATCCTATGAAAATAAATAAAAATAAAAGGGTGAAACAAGAGAAAGGCTTCTTGCATAGGGAGGTGAAGTAAGAGACTTCACTGGGGTACTGTCCAACTCACTGGTAGCGAAGCAACGTTCGTATTCCTAAAGCGACTCCACCGGGTTACTATTTAGGCCCGCTGGTAGCATAATAGTGCCAGAGATCTAAAACTCACACTATGATTATTTCTAATTCAACATACCATATTACCCTTACTTACATCAACAAGATAATGATATGGCTTGTTATATGTTGTGCTACGTCGAGTAATGGAACATGGAAGAATATATCTTTAACCAACTAAGAATGGGGAGCTAAGCTAACCCACTGACTCAATAAATAGTTCCTAGGGAATTGAGACTTTGTGCTCACAATGAAACCTTATCATAGAAGTTAGAGTTCTCTCAGTGTGTCGCCAAGTGTTGTCCCTGCGATAAAGTCCCTCCAATATTTTTTCTTATGTAAAATTTGGATTCTATAAAAACTATTGTTTCAAGCCCCCTTGTGTCGTTACGTTGTTGTATTTTCCATTTGTGTGCTTTCTCTTATTGTCACATCCTCTTAAGTCAATGTTTCCTAAGCGTCGTCACTTAACCATTATAAGCACTTGAGTTAGTTAGTCCATGGTTAGGTGAATTAATGATCTTTATTGACTTAGAAACTCTCACCATGCACACACTTGAAAAACACTCAAAAGCGCAAAAAAAAAACACAAGCGATAAAATCACTTAGAAAAGAAATAGCACACTCCAAGTTGGTGAAGAGATGCGCTCAACTTGAGCGCAGTCCTTCAGGCTTAAGAAGTGGGCCCTCCTTGAACACATTTCTTAATGCTGAGAAAGTGTTCCCCCTTGAGTGCACTTCTTTGTGTCAAAGACATGTTCCCTTCCTGGTGCATGCATGATCCATATTGTTGCATGTGGGCACGCTCTTAGAAAATAGGAGCCCAATTAACTTCCCTTATCTGATACTTTCACTCGTCGACAAGTGGCACTCATGCATGAATCATTTTTGCGTGTAAAATTATTTAAATCAACTCAGTTAATCACTCAATTGCAAATTCATTACATCTGAGATGGGTGCACAACTGTGGATCAAGAAACTATTCATCAACTACCGCTACAAGTAAGTTTTACATATCTATTCTCTTCATTTCCTTTCATGATTTCACTGTCGTTCTTGATTTTATTGTTATCGTTTCTTTGTTTTTCAGTTTTTTTGTTGGCATTTATGCTCAATCTTCATGCTACAAGTTTTAATCTGTTGTCACATGCGTAAACTATTCATATTATTCAAGCCTTTCATATTCCACCATTAATGTGAAGACAACTATATAACCTTGTAGATATTTATTTTCCTCAATATTATCATCAAATCATATTGTTAAAACTTAATTATGAGCTTCCAATAGAAAAATCACACTTCTTGAGCTCGAAGCCCAATCAGTATTGAAAATCGCTCCTTGAATGACCAAGTTTTCCTCTTGAGTGCACTTTTTCACCACAAAGAACTGCACCCTCCCTTGAGCGTATGAGTGCATAGACACAAAGCATCTCCCTTCGACCCTTCAAAGTGTGCTAGTGTGCCCTCCTTGCCTGTGAGCACATGAGCACATTGTGAAGGCCTGAAGGCTTTCCAACCCATTCCTTCGTCCCTTCAGAGTGTGAAAATGCATGCTCTTTGTCTCCTTAAGTGCATTGTGAAGGCCCGAAGACCCAACAACTCACCATTTTGATCTTTTAGAGTGTGCTAGTGTGCCCTTGTTGATTTTATCCACTTTCTTGAGTGCACTGTAAAGCCTTAAATGACTCTTCACACCAATGCATGATTTGAAAGTGTGATCTCCTAGTTTGCATGCAAGATATTTTGTGCTATCATTCATATATTTTCATGTCCAATCACATGTGATGGCTCTTTGTGCATGATTTACAAGTATTGCTGCATAAGTTGGTCGATTTAAGATAATCTTGTCATTATGAGTGTGCTACCACAAACATGTGTTCGTGCTACAAGTATTGTCACCTTGTCGTCATCTTTTGGAGCCATGCGGCCTCGTAAAGTGAATTCCAAAGAATCTCAGAAGTGATCACCGATGAGCCTATCTAAGTTAGAAAGATAGACATTCCCATATATGCATACACACAATGCTTTATTGATAAGGCTACAAAGGTCACATGGAGAAAGATATAAAACAAATTCATGCGAGAAATGTTTGCCGAGGACTTAGAAGATGTGCATGCGTACATCAACATTAAGAAGTCCAGGATGCACAAGATCACATGTAGATTCCCGATCATGCCATGTGAGAAGGAAATTGAATGGGTCATTACACATATAGATGACTCTCATCTTGTGCTTCACAGTGAGAGTGAAGGTCAGGTCGCCACCTATTATGGTAAAGGCATGCAGACATACTGTAAGATGCTTAGGCCCACAAAATATTATAATGAAAACTATTACATGAGATGGGCACAACTCGACACAAGTGACGTTATCAAAGCATGGTGTCGAGAGCGTGCCAAGTTTCGCCATCACCCATCCGCAATCTATCCGACAAAGATTCTCAGAGATTTATATCAATATTTGATAGTCATGTGTTGTTGATTGTATGGGTGCAAGAACATTGAGATGTTCGAGGAGAATTGGATATAAATGCTTAATGTGGTGGCGACCTATGGTAAAGATTTCAATTGGGCAAATATATTTTCATATGAATTACCGTGTCAGGTGGGACATGCAAAAGCATCTTTGAGTGCCAACTAGGCACCAAAATTCTACATGTATACATTTATCTTAGATGGAATATGTGCACAGTATGCATTCCTGGGAATGAAATAGAACTGGACCCCTGAGGAGAAGTTCCTAGTTTAATTCCACTATAGAGTGTTATCATAATTAAGCTTCAAAGGCGTATATGAAAAATTAGATGAGAACTTATTTGCAGTTATCTTTAAGATGATATTCAATTTCAATCCTCCTTTCATGACTAATTAGGTAGGAGTCACTCTGCGAAATCGTGGAATGGTTTGCATCCCTCGAGGGTACATACATAAGGTGTTTCGCTTGTCAGATTTCCCCTCGTCTTATGCCGTGATATGTGACCAATAAGGTGGTCGTGCAAGAAGTATAAAATCAATTAGATAAGGGATTGTCAGGAATTATTCACAGGAGGAAGCAACCCCTTGGCCCATCTTTCTGTTGACGATCAGATTATATGAATTAAAGTGCCACAAGGAGACAAAAACAAAGATAAAGGAGCTGTAGCTCCTACACTTTTCCACTAAATACTTTCATGGATACGATCCCAAGAAATTGGTCAATCAACATTGTGAAAGGATTCGTCACAATACGAGGCACTCATCAATGTCCACAATAGAATATGAGAAGATAAAGAAATGGTACAATGAAAACATGAAGGCACTTCTAAGCATGGAGACTAGTTCACCCCAAGACCCACCAACTCATGACTTGCAAGTATAGGAGGAGGAGGAGATAACACGTCAAGCAAGGAAAATATCTCCTAAGAAAAGGATCAGGTATGCCTCAATAGGCGAGATCAACAGTAAATGGAAAGTTGATATTTTAAACATAGGAGATATTTAAGCAGATTATGAAAGGAGAGAAGCAAAAGAAGAAGATGAGAAGAGGAAGCAGGATGAGTTTCTCCATAAGCAACAACAAAAAGAAGAAGATATGAGAGGATAGAAGAAGAACAACAAGAGAATTCCCAGGAGGAGGAAGCAGCGCAAATTCTGGAAGAAGAGTGGTTTAATTAGGAGATTGAAGAAGAAGCGTTGGAGGAATAAGATACCATCTAGCCCAGGACGATGAACTAGGAACTCCAAAGGAACCTCTCCTTACAGGTGGTCATCTTCCATTTGGAGAAATGGAGATCACACCTCCGCTGGTTACTAGAGTCATGGATGTATGTAATGTAACATTTGATCAACTTAAGAAGAGGAACATGTAGTAGATGCATAGATACTTCCCTAAGTATCCTCAAAATCCAGTCTCAATTTCTACATAGAAGGTGATAACCTCTAGCACCAGAAGGAATCCCAAAGCTATTATGGAGGAAAATGTTGCATTTGCTACATGATAATTATAAGTACTTGTTGAATGAGAATGCAAGGATGAGAAGATAACTTGGTGCCATGAAGCAAAGAGCAGAACATCTTGTGGTAGAGAATCAATGGTTGTCATCACAAATCTTAGGTACTGCCGAATGGCAGTCAACCATGAAGGAAGAATTGGGGCCAATGGAGGACACCATGGTACAATTATACGATGAGATGATTCTTCTACAACAAGTGGTCACTCCTCTTGTTGGAATTTAGAAGAAGGCATAGGAAGTGGTGAAACTCCTGAAGGCAGTAAACATAGCCGTCGATCATATCTAGGAGCGGGATGCCAAGTATCCAGTGTTAATTTTTCATAAAGAAACATTGTTCTTAACTTTGATAGTTACATTTCTTCAATAACATGTTAAGTTCACCCCAAATAATTGTACCATTGTACAAATCTGTATTATTAATCATTAGAATATGAAACTATGCAAAAATAACAATACCATCATCATCATCATCTAAGCAGCAGAAAGTAAAAGATCAAAGGAAGAGAAGCATGAACACATAGAGACACCAGGATTGGTCTGAGACCAGGGAAAAACCCACTATGCAGAAAACCTTTGCAAATTCTTATTCTTAGATCTTCATCAAATGATTCAGTAACAAGAGTACAATGATCCATAGATAGATATCTTTACGATGCAGAAAACAACAAGCATACACGCAATAAAACCATAACCATACTTCTGCATGAAGGAGCCTGAATCTGAGAACCGCAATGCACTGACACTGGCTGTAGAAAACTGATGAATACGACTGATACTGAATGAGGACTGTAGATACATTTTCCAGCGGAAACAAACAGATATGATCTAAAGATCAACAGAACTATAATACCAAAACACGGATCTGATAGATCACCAAGTGATCTCAACTCTGAAGTCCTAGATATGAATCCATGAGATTGTCAATGATTGTTCTGACGCGTTTGTGACTATGTGAAGGACGAGTGATGACGGTGCGCAAGCAACTAATTGTGAACCAAATTAGATCTTCCTAGTAATTCTCTGAGCCGCAGCCTTAACATGCTCAGCTCACGGCTTTGGGGTCCTTAGCCGCTACTAGGTTACTTTGTGCCTGTGGCTCTGCTTTAGATAAGACCGATTTAACCTCAGAAGCTTTGTCGTGCCATTAACAAGTTGTGCCAGCAACTCTGCCTATTGTTTCATTCGATTTTGTGCTAAATTTAGGTTATCATTTAAGAGTTGGAGAACTTGTTGTTGATGCTCGATGTGATCTTTTACTGCTTGAACCTTAGAATTTTATCTTAAATATGATGTGATGGACGGTGTATGATATACATAAAGTGCCATAAATGGGGTCATTTTTTCTGCAGTATGGAAGTACGTGTTATACCACCATTCAACTAGAGGTAACCACTTGACCCATTGTGTTTGTTTATCATATAAAAATCAATGAAGATATCCTTCCAAACATTTGTTCACTATCTTAGTTTTCCCATCGAATTGAGGATGATAAGATGAGCTATGAGCTAGTTGAGTACTCAAACAAGAAAATAATTCTGTCCAAAAATTTCTAGTGAAAATGGGATCTATTTTGCTTACAATAATATTTGGGTTTCCATGTAGCTTTTGAATTGTTTCTATAAATGTAGTAGCAAATTTACTTGCTTTAAATGGATGAGATAATGCACAAAAGTGTGCATACTTGGTAAGTCTATCAACTACACACTCTTTCCTTCGGACTTAGGTAAACCTGTGATGAAATCCATTGAAACCCCCTCCCAACGTTGACTTGGAATGGATAAAGGTTGTAGCATACCTGGGGTCTTAATTATCTCCACTTTATTTTGCTGGCAAACCAAACATTCTGCCATAAATTTTTGAATATTATATTTTAGGCCATCCCAAAAAATTTCTTTCTTCACCTTGTGGTAAGTTTTTTAAAATCCCGAGTGTCCTCCTAAGGGAGAGGTGTGCAATTCCAAAAGAATCTTTTGTTTTAGTTGGGAATTATTACAAAGATATAAGTGATATTTGTACCATAAGGATTCATTTTTCCAACTAAATGTATCATATGTACTCGGATCTTGCTGCAAATTTTGAATGAGTGTCCACACTTCTTCATCATTCTTCCATTCCTCCCTTGCTTCGATTATCCAATCTGGTTAGATAATAGCAATGGCACAAAGCAATGCTTCCACCTCCTCATCCTTTCTTGAGAGTGCATCTGCAACAACATTTAGCTTCCATTTTTTGTAGATGATTTCAAAGTCATAACCCAACATCTATGTGCCCCATTTTTGCTGCTCTTCTAAATATAGTCTTTGTTCCAAAAAGTATTTAAGACTATCATGATCAATTTTTACCTTGAAGTGTCTTCCCATTAGGTAAGCTCGCCATTTCTTTAGTTCATGTAGTATTGCCAACATTTCCTTCTCATAAATATCTTTTTGTAAATACTTCCCTTTGATTGGACGACTTTCAAAAGTAATGGGTCTTCCTTCTTGCATTAAAACAACACCAATTCCATTTTGTGAGGCCTCACATTCCACAATAAAGGTTTTTGTGAAGTCTGGCGTAGCTAAGACCGGTGCTTGTCACATTGCCTCTTTAAGATGTTCAAAGGCGTTAATTGCTCAAGGATTCCATGAAAATGCATCTTTCTTCAATAATGTTGTTATAGGTGCTGCTATTCTCCCATAATTCTTAACAAACTTGCGATAATACCCTGCAAACATGAGAAATCCTCGCAACTGGTTTATAGTTCTGGAGACTTTTAATTTCTTAATGGATTTAATTTTGTTAGGTTCTACCTTAACACCATCCTGAGATACAATATGACCAAGATATTCCACCTCTTCTACTCCAAAGAAACATTTTTTGCATATAATTGTTTCTCCTACAATAGTTTGAACACCTTGTCAACATGTTGAACATGATCCTTCCGAGACTTGCTGTATATTAGTATATCATCAAAAAATACTAACCCAAATTTTCTAAGGAAGGGTTTGAAAATGGAATTCATCAACCCTTGAAATGTAGAAGGTGCATTGGTAAGGCCAAAAGGCATGACCAAAAATTCACAATGACCCTCATGAGTTCGAAATGTTGTTTTCAGAATATCTTCAATATTCATTCTAATTTCATGATATCCTGAACGAAGATCCAACTTGGTAAAATAAATTGCTCCATGTAATTCATCCAATATTTCATCAATCACAGGAATGGAAAATTTATCTTTAATAGTGAGCTTATTGTGCTCCCTATAATCCGGACACATGTGCCATGGTCCATCCTTCTTGTGCACTAATACTATTGGAGCAGAGAAAGAATTTTGACTAGGTTGAATTATACCAACCTCTAACATTTCTGCAATCATATGTTCAATTTCACTCTTTTGGACATAAGGATATCTGTAAGGCATGATGTTTAGAGGAACACTTCGTGGAATCAAATGAATAGCATGACCATGATCACGAATAGGTGGAAGTCCTTTGGGAGTTTCAAACACCTTGGAATGATTGTCCAGGTCTTTTTGGAGATATGGAGAAATAGATGATTTTGATGTTCAAAATTCTATTGAGCATAATTATGCAATTAAGCCTCGTTGTTATTTCTTCAGAATATTTTTCATGACATTAGAGCTTATTATCTTTCCCAGCTTCCCTGCGATACCCGTAATTCAACTTCCTTTCATTTCGAAAAAAATTTCAAGAAAAATTCTTGAAAATTAAAAGCTATCGTCCCCAAAGATTTTAACCATTGTACTCCTAGTACAACATCAACACCTCCCATTGGAATGGAAAGCATTGAATTATTCAATACATATTCCCCCATGGTTAGCTTGATATTATGGCACTTTCCAGAGCAATTTATAGTTCCTCCATTTGCAACCATCACTTGACACTCTAGTGCTGGGCATAGGAAGCAATTCAATTCCTTGGCTGCCTTACAACGTATAAAATTATGGGTACTACCCGAATCAATCAACACTATTACATTTTTCTTCTTGATATGTCCTTCCATCTTGAGAGTTTGAGGACTGGTAATTCCTACCAATGCATTATAGGATATGGTCGGACTAATTTCTTCTTTCTCTAGGGTTGGTTCCTGGTGTATATCCTCTTCTTTTGAAGTTTCTTGTTCATTTTCTTCCCCCTCTTCGCAATCTATGTAAAATAATTTCTTCTCAGCACACTTATGACCTTTAGTGTATATATCACAACTGTAACAAAGCCCTTTTGCTCTTTTTTCTTCCAATTGTTGTGGTGTAAACCTTGTAGGTTATGGAATTCTAGGAGTAGAAACACTTCCATATTTATAGATGTGAGTGGTAGGCTTCCTTGTTGCCATAATTTTACTTTCAATTTTTGTTTCCAACCTGAATGCCCTCTCCTGTGAATTATGTTCCCAAATGAAAACCTCATGTTGGATGTTATCCTTTAAAGTCCCTATGAATACATCAATCACGTGTTCTTCTGGAATATCAATTACTCTTATATTCAATTTTCGGAAGTCCTCATTGTGCTCCACCATTGAACCCTTTTGTTGAGATTCATCAATTGGCTAAAGAAGGTGTTGCTCTTTGTATCCTTGTAATGTGCTATCATTTCCTCCGTAAAAATTGACCAAGTGACAATTTTTTTACGAGAGAAAATCCATCGATACCATAAAAATGTATTTTTTTCTAAATATAAATTTGTTGCATACCTTTTTTGTGTTTTGTACATTATGGAGATCAAAATATTGCTCCAAATGTAGTATCCATGTTACGATATCCTTGCCATAAAACTTCCTCATATTGATATTTGAAATATGGTGGGTCTTCAATCCAACATTAGAGTTTATGAAATCACGATTAACATTTATTTTGTTATCATCATGAGTTTCCTCTACTACCTTTTCACCATTAGGAATCATTTCTTGTATCAAATTTGTAAAACTTCCCTTCAAACCTTCCATGTTTGCTTTTAGATCATTTTTCATGTCTTCTATGTTGCCTTTCACTTTTTCATCGATTTTGGCTTCCATGCTATCCATCTTAGCTTCCATTCCATTCTTCAAACCATCCATATTAGCTTCCACACCTTTATTCAAACCATCCATCTTAGCTTCCACGACTTTCTTCAAACCATCCATCTTAGCTTCCATTTCAATTTTTGTTACTCTTTGCGAGAGCAAAATTTGTTGCACCTGGTCTTGTAATTTTGATATATCATGTTGCACTTCTTCCTCTTCATGAGTCATAATAGAGCCTTATAAGGGCTTAATGGGTGTTGAATTTTTTTTAGGGGGCATTGTATAACCAAATACTGATATCTATGCTTCAATATGCCCTTGGAATCACTTCAAACTGATTTTTCAAACAAGACTTATGCAATTTTTAAAAAACAATACACACCTTTTTCTTGCTTTTGAGGAGCTCAATATTGAAACTGATGTATCTATGTAATTTTAGATCCCCAAGATTTTATCTTTGGTCCTTTAGTAGCCCTATGAGTCTTATTTCCAATGCCACAGGTTCGACCTGATTTGGATTCTTCAAGACAAAGATATGCCCAACCTCCCATAATGACCTAATTATGGACTAGTTCAATAGAGCGAACTTGTACGATGCGCTACATCTCACTGTTTCCTCCTTCGTCTTGGAAATCAATACACATGAAGCTACAATCTGTGTAATTTTGACCACTTCTTACAAAATTCCAATCCGATGCTCAGAGAGAGAGTTATGATTATTTTCCCAAGGTCACCCCTTTGAGATGAAATTTGGGAGCTTGGAAAAACCCTAACTTCCACACATATTATATCCAAAAATATTGCGAAGTAAGATCTGGAATTTTTACATGAAGTTCCTCGAGATTTCTTCACAAATGGGTTGTTTTTTAGCTTCTGAACCTTCACAGAAAAAAAAAGTTAGCGAAAATTCCACGATGACTTGTTTGAAGTAGCGAAACCATAGAATCCAAAGCTTCGATACCAAATGTTATGAAACCAGCTCACAAAATAGAAGAAAAGATAGTTCAATGACTTACAAATAAGCCTCTTTGAGGGGGAAACCTCCTTTACATTACATAAATGAAAAATTATTGGATGATACAAATGAAAAAACCTCCTTCTATATATAGGAATCCATGGGGTCACAATACAATCCTAGTTGACCTAACAATAATAATGTAAGGGCATAACAATAATAATAGTGGGATTTTATGGGGTAGAATAATAATAATATGGGGACTACAGAGGTGCACCAATAAAAATATGGGGGTTATACTAGCAACAATAAGGGACTACACTAGTAATATAGGGACCTAACAATAACACACCTAGTTCGCGGCTCTGCTCAACTAGGTCGACCTCAGCTCTTCCTTCCCACGGTTTTTCTTTATATCACCCAGATCTGATGCAAGATCATGTCTGTGATCTCGACCCTTTATGCGAGCTCCTCTTGACATACCTGTGCGATATAGAAACATAAAATACAAACCAAAACCAAAATAGCATGGAGGAGATCTCATGAGTGAATGCGTGCAAATGAACTTGGGGTCGCTTCTATTTATAAATTCTTGAGGGACCGCTTCGGGCTTTGACCGAATCAACATCTGGCTAGGCCGACCCATAAAATAATAAAATAATTCATAACTTAAATTCTGCTTAACAGATTGGGGCCATCTATAGGTCGATTTTTAACCTCTCAAAAAGAGGAATCTAATTAAATTATCTCAATCATCTGAGTTGTCCAATGTGGAATTTGACCCTAGTTGCAAAAATTAACACTCCCTCTC